>JAJTUV010000861.1:600000-860000 GCA_021653895.1 Mastomys natalensis | reverse complement strand
GCCGAAAACCAATTTTTCATATGGGCGCCTTCGCAAATAAAAAACCCCCCCCCCCCCCCCCAAGGCAGGGACCCAAGGCCCCCCAAAAAAAAAACAAAAAGGGGGGGATAGGCCTGGCAAAGGACCTAAGATCTCCACCTCCTGGCCTTATTTACCTTAATTTTTTAAATTTGGATTCTGCTGGCAAATCCGCAGCAGACAGACATGCCTCTCCCTAGTTTTTACGAGAAGAGGTTTAGATGGAAAGATGTCATTAATAAATAATGGAAAAGGCCCGGATCCGTTCTTATAAGATCCAGGGGAGCTATTTGTGTTTTCCCGCAGGATCAAGACAATCCGATTTGGGTCCCGGCACGACTGACCCGGGCTGGTAAAACAAGATGGGGAAGCCCCCTGAGCCTGATCCTGTGGCTGCTGAGTCTGATGCTGTTATGTGCGACCACACACCCACCACCACAACTGCAGCTGAGATGGGGAATTATGACAACGTTCCCGAACCTATGCCGATCATGCATAACGCGCAAGTGTTTCCCAGATTCTTCACCACCAATAATACCTTGGGTTTACCATATTTACCTATGGACACAAATTTGGCCAAAGTCCCTACCAATGACACTTGGAAGATTAACGGCAGTCTTTGTTTTACTGCTACTGAGACTGTTAATAAGACCCTCGTTTATCCTTGTATTCCCTTGGGAAACTATTCTTATGCACATTTAGAAAAGGAAAGTAAGGAAAAAAAACATTATTAGAGCCAATGCTACCGTCCTTTTTGGATGGTGGCCCTATTTAAATTGTTCTGATAAAAGAACCGAAGGACATTCGGGGGCAACATCAACCCAATATGCTCCCTTTTGTGTCGGGAGCCAACCTGACTCTACCAGCATTTTCCCCATGGACAGGGTGCCAAAGCCGAAGAGCTCACACGCTCCCAAAAGGACATTTCACCATCTCACCCCTTGAGGGATATGGGAATTTTTACTACGATGGATCCTTTTCGTCATGACATCAATCCCTTTGATACTTGGCTATTATGTGGCATCAATGGCAGTTGTTCAGATATCACTCCCCTGTCGATGATACTGGGTGGAGCTGTGGGCCAGGCTACTATAACAGACGATATTGCCCAGATGATTTGAAGGTGCTCTCTATAATGATCTAAAAACGGTGAAACCCCCCCCCGTCTGTTTATGGCCCCCTTTTGTATGGGTAGTTTGTAATTCTACTGATTGTTTTTATACCTTGTGTTGGAATGCCTCTAGCTTTGAGACTGCCACTGTCGCTCGCATGCCCCGTTTTGGTTCCCATTCCTGTGCAGACTGATAGTTCTTTAACCTTGTTTAGACAAAAACGCGATTTTGTTATCACGGCTGCTATCGTGGCCATCATAGCTACCTCTGCAGTTGCCGCCTCCTTGACTGTTTCCTCATTGGCCCTGTCAGGACAAGTGGCCACTGTTAATACCTTAAATAATTTGTCATCTTCCCTTACTCAAGCTATCGATACACAAGCCTCCTTAAATACCCAATGAAAGGTGGCTTGATGATAGTTAATCAACGCATAGATCTGGTTCAAGAGCAGGTAGATATATTGTGGCAATTGGCTCAGTTGGGGTGTGAAATGAAATACTCTGGCTTGTGTGTTACTTCTGTCCAGTATGAGAATTTTTACTAAGGCAGCCAACCTCTCTAAGGAACTTTCTCATTTATTACAATATAATTGGTCAACAGAATTCGATGATACCATGAAAAGGTTACGATTGGCTATTATTCAAATTAATTCCACCCGTCTAGATATATCCTTTACCCAAGGATTTTCCACCTGGATAACCTCAGCCTTTCCTATTTAAGGAGTGGGTAGGAGTAGGATTATTTGGTATACTATTGGCTGGTGGGCTAGTGCTCTCTTTGGATGCTTAGCAAACTGAAAAGACAACAGCGACATGACAAAGTGGTCATCGCGCAGGCATTACTTGCGGTAGAACAGGGAGCATCCCCCAAGCTCGGCTTAATATGCTCAGACATTGAGACTCTGCTCTGACCAGACATCTCTGAGGGCTCAGGTTCCCATTGCACCAGAGTGCGGTCGAGCGGATCTGTACAATCTCCCAGGGCTCGTGTTCCCATTGCACGGGATTAAGGTGTACAGAGTCTCGCCCAACACGATCACTTCGAACGCCGGAAGTTGAGGAAGCTTTTGGCTGATCAGTGAAGTGTGGTGCATCCGTTGACATTTTATTATAAAGTAAAGGGGGGGATGTCGGGAGCCGCTCCGCCATTAGAAGATGGCGCCGGTTTCCTACTTCCTGGTTCTTCTCCAGAGTTGACGCATGCGCAGTTGTCCACAGAGTGATGCAAGCTGCTTTCGTCTGATTGGTCCTTGCTAAAGCACCAATAGGAGACGCACACGCCTCACCAAGCCCTATTATAGTGACGAGCTCTTGAGCTCGTGGTCCTTCTCCATCTTGGAACAGAGCTGAACAATAAAGAGTGCTGTCGGAAGAATCCTGTGTTGCCGCGTCTGCTTATTCGGCGGAGCTGGGCGCGACAATTTAATACAATTATTTTAAATAAGAAAAACAGAGCATCAGGTAAGTTATAAAACATATGTGAAAAAGTCAGTATTTCAACATGAATTTGAAGTCATTATTCACTCTAAAAATGCATTCTCCAGGATTAACAATACTCAGTAAGACATATATGAGTTATTGGCCATGGTCTACTGTTAGAGCATCTATTTTTCTTAAGTCTTAGAGAAGGTCACATATATATTAACGATAAAATAGAATCTGTGTTACCAGTTGGTAAACATTTACCACTATTTTTATAAGGCTGTATATGTATATACCCTATGTAAAGTGATACTGCACCTCTATTATAGGTTATAGGTGGGAGAAGAGAGCCTTGGTCCCATGAAGACAGGACGTCGTGTGTGTGGGGGAATTCGAGGGGGAGGTGAGGTGCAGGGCGGGAACGTAGGTGGTGGTACACCCTCATAGACGCAGGAAGAGGGGGGATGGGATAGGAAGTTCCTAGGAGGGAAGGGGGAAATGGGTAAGGGAGAAACATCTGAAATGTAAATAAAATATCCAATAAAAATATTTTGGAATTATAAAAATTCAAAAAAAAACCTAAATGAAAAAAATCTTGACATAATTTAAATTACTGTATATATATACAACTCATCAAATTATTGCCCACTGTCATTTGACTTTACTTCATCCATGTTTCTAATATGAGTCTGTTATTGTCTAGAACTATCTTTTATTATTTATGACATATATAATCAAAGATGGTTGTTAGCTTTGATACTGGTGAGAACTAGTGAAGTAAGGAAAATAAAAGAATATAGCCATATTAAAAAAAAAAAAAAAGAGTAGGTACCACATGGCAGAGTCAGACAGAAGGTACCAGAAGGCCTGCCTACCACCATGCAACACTGCAGCAAGAGGAAGATTGATGAAGACATACCATTCTCATGGCCTGCCAACAGTGGAGCCACTACAGTGTGCAAGTATGTGGTGGAGAGATGGAAGAAACAGAGAGGATCAATTAAGCTTATGAAGAAAGATGGAGCTGGAAGACGCCTGTTATGAGTAGCCAACCCTGCCACCACCTGAGGCCATGGCAAAGTCTCATCCTATGCTGCCACCAAGGACCATGTTTGGTCAGGGTCCATGCAGCAACGGTTTGTGTCAATTACCTGAGTCTATTCCCACTAAAGACCATACAGATATCCCTGATCTGGGCAGCCACCCGAGAATATATAGATGACCAAGAGCTGTGTGAAACTACCCAGGACCCTCACTTGTGTCAGCAGTCAGAAGGGAAGGCCTGCAATTCTCCAGGGCATAGAGAAAACTGGCCAATGTGACAGTAGTGTTGGTGAAACCACAAGAGGGCATCAGGGCAGGAGAACTGGTCCGTGGCCCTCATATGCTAAGAAGTGGTATAACTGTGAGGTGACCCTCCTCTCATGCCTGTGTGGTCGGAGAGCTGGCCGGCATGCCATGGATGGAGACCTGGCCCTGTCCTTTACAGTGCAATACCCAGAAAAATTTAGGCCTGTACATCACTTGGCAGGACAGTGAGAGCTGGCCCTGGAAAATCTTAGGTGAGCTGGTTCCACCATTCTCTGCTCTGAGATGGCTTGGATGCATGGTAATGTGCCGCTAAGCACCTGCAGTAGTCAGGAAAGCTGCCATGAATCAAAATTGCAGGTAAACCTGACGCACACAACCCTGCTCCTGATTGGTTGTAGACCTTGGAGAGCAGGCCTGATGGTTAGGCACAGTCAGTCAACATGATGTGTTAGAACTGGAGAGATGGCAAGCTCTTAGCCAGCTTCAGTAATTGAAAGTGTGGTCCTGCACTCAAGTGAGTAGCATAGTGACAGCTGGTGAGTTGGTCCCGTAAACATGTGAGCAGCAGAGCTGAACCTAGTCCATGGTGATACAGCATTGTTTTGAGCTAACAGGCATAGTTCTCGGAGGCTTTGCCCTGATGGCATGGGTATCTGGAGAGACAACAGCCTAATTATAGCTACCACCCTGTCCAGATCCAGGGCTTTGGGTTAGCCCACGTCAAATTTAGCTCACTGTGAACTGCTGGAGTGTATGAAAGAGCCAATCCTGCTGATCCAAAGCTGCAGGATCTCCATGACATAGGAAAAATCAGAACAACCAAAAGAGTCCTGCTGAGAATCCAGTACTGATGATGTATAGCCAAGGGCATGAAACCAGACCAATGACCCATTGAGATGAAGAACATGTGCAAACAACAGATAAAGGATACACTGTGTGACATATTGTAACACATTCCAGCTTGCTTCCAGGAGGAGATATTTTCTATGTTTTTAATTTTTTTTTATATTCCTTATTTTTTTGACAGGGGAGGAGTGGTGTTGCAAGGGCAGAGGGCAGACACAAATGGATGGGGACACAGATAGAATAGGGCATTGAAGTGAAATTCACAAAAAAATCAATAAAGGTGTATTATAAAAACAAATCAATAGTACTTATTTGAATGACATATTTATATTTTTAATTTTAATACTGTGCTTGTAAAATTTCCAAACTGAGGAACTATAAATTGCCATTCACAGTTTTAAGTGGAGATTACATCTCACAACAAAACATTTAGCCTCAATACCAACAAATCAACTGTGCCACCTGGTTAAGTTGCTGTACATTTGGAAATCTTCATGCCCAACAGCTAAATTTGTACAAACTGCATTTAAAATCATCATCTTTGATAGTTTGCAGCAAATTTATCAATAAAAATATTAATATTAGTTATCAATATTATATAAATTTGATATTTTTTAACTCTCTAACAGAATTTGGTTTTATTTCTTTCAATCTGCATCAAGTTTGTGCACGATTAAAATTCAGTTGTTTCCATAGTAAAGAAATGTTTGTCTCTAAAATAACTTACTGATTTTTAGTGATACATCTTTTTTTTGGGGGGGGGATATTTTCTTCATTTAAATTTCAAATGTGATCCCCTTTCCCGCCTCCCCAAAACCCTTTATCCCACCCCCTCTTCTGCTTCTATGAGGGTGTTCCCCTATCCACCTACCCTCTTCTGCCTCCTTACCCTCGAATTCCCCTACCCTGGAGCATTTAGCCTTCACAAGACCAAGGGCCTCTTCTCCTACTGATGCCTGACAAGGCCATCCTCTGCTACATATGCAGCTGGAGCCATTGGTCCCTCCATGTGTACTCCTTGGTTAGAGATTTAGCCCCCTGGAGCTCTGGGAGGACTGATTGGTGAATATTATTGTTCTTCTTATGGGGTTGCGAACCCCTTCAGCTCCTTCAGTTCTTTCTCTAACTCCTCCATTGGGGACCCCTTGGGAACCCCTTGCTCAGTCCAATGGTTGGCTGTGAGCAACTGACTCTGTATTTATCAGACTCTGGAAGAGCCTCTCAGGAGATAGGCTCCTGTAAGCATGCACTTCATCAGAACCCAGTTCTCCCACCATAACAAGTCCTAGATACACCATCACAATGGAAAAACAAGATTCAGATCTAAAATCACTTCTCATGATGATGATAGAGAATGTTAAGGAGGACATAAATAACTCCTTTAAAGAAGTACAGAAGAACACAGGTAAACAGGTAGAAGCCCTTAAAGAGGAAACACAAAAATCCCATAATAACTGCAAGAAAATATAAGCAAACAGGTGACAGAATTAAAGAAAACCATCCAGGATCTAAAAATGGAAGTAGAAATAATAAAGAAATCTCAAAGGGAGACTACCCTGGAGATAGAAAACCTAGGAAAGAGATCAGGAGTCATAGATGCAACCATCACCAACAGAATACAAGAGATAGAAGAGAGAATCTCAGGTGCAGAAGATACCATGGAAAACATTGACATAACAATCAAAGAAAATGCAAAATGCAAAAAACTCCTAACCCAAAACATCTAGGAAATCCAGGACACAATGAGAAGACCAAACCTAAGGATAATAGATATAGAAGAGAGCAAAGATTCCCAACTTAAAAGACCAGTAAATATCTGCAACAAAATTATAGAAGAAAACTACCCTAACCTAAAGAAAAAGATGTCTATGAACATACAAGAGGTCTACAGAACTCCATATAGACTAGACCAGAAAAGAAATTCCTCCTGTCACATAATAATGAAAACATCAAATGCACAAAACAGAGAAAGAATATTAAAAGCAGTAAGGTACAAAAGTCAAGTAACATAGAAAAGCAAATCTATCAGAATTACACCAGACTTCTCACCAGAGAATATTAAAGCCAGAAGATCCTGAGCAGATGTCATAGAGACACTAAGAGAACACAAATGCCAGCCCAGGCTACTATATCTAGCAAAACTCCCAATTACCATAGATGGAAAAATCAAAATATTCCATGACAAAACCAAATTTACACAAAATCTTTCCAAAAATCCATCCCTACAAAGGATAATAGATAGAAAACTCCAACACAAGAAGGGAAACTACACCCTAGAAAAAAACCAAGAAAGTAATCTATCAACAAACCCAAAGGAAGATAGCCACACAAGTATAATTCCAACTCTAACAACAAAAAAAACAGGAAGCAACAATAACTTTTCCTTAATATCTCTTAACATCAATTGATTCAATTCCTCAATAATATGACATGGACTAACAGACTGAATATGTAAACAGGATCTAGCATTCTGTTGAATACAGGAAATGCACCTTAGTGACAAAGACAGATGTTAGGGTAAAAAATTAAAAACATCTTGAGACACAGAGCAAAGAATTCATGGTCAGCAGAGACCACTAACAACTTGTTAAAATTAGCCATAATAATAATAATTTTGAGCTTCTTCAGGGGCAGAGTGTCCAAAACCGAAAAAGAAGCAAGGACGCAAAGACATACAAGTCAAAACAAGAAAATGAGTAATGGGTCATCTGGTACTCTTGAGTCCAAAGATTCATGGTCAAAAATAACTGGTTTATGCAAATTGCTGATGTTTAAAATATCCAATCATGTGTAATGGCGCCAAATCTCCCTGCTCTTCCCACCCCCTACCTATAAAAGTTCCCAAATTCCTGGGGTCTTGGTCGAATCCCCTGTCTCCTGCATGAGATATGATTCGAACCAAGGGGCCCCTCATTATTAAAAAACTACCTTTTTGCTAATTTCATCTAGATGGTCTCGTGTGTCCTTGGGTGGTAAGCCTATTCCCAGGTCAACGTGAGGGACTCCCCCTTGTGAGGCCCTTTCAACAGACACCACCTCAGAGTAAAAAGATGGAAAACAATTTTCCAAGCAAATGGTCCAAGAAACAAACTGAAATAGCCATTCTAATATCGAATAAAATTGACTTTCAACCAAAAGTTATCAACAAAAAAAAAAAATAAATAAGGAAGGACACTTCATACTCATCAAAGGAAATATCTACCAAGATGAACTGTCAATTCTGAATATCTATGCTCCAAATACAAGGGCACCCACATTCATACAAGAAACTTTATTAAAGCTCAAAGCACACATTGCATCTCACACAATAATAGTGGGGGATTTCAACACGCGACTCTCAGCAATGCTCAGATTATGGAAAAATAAACTAAACAGAGACATACTGAAACTAAGAGAAGTTATGAACCAAATAGAGTTAACAGATATTTATAGAACATTTCATCCTAAAACAAAAGAATATACCTTCTTCTCAGCACCTCATTGTACCTTCTCCAAAATTGACCACTGGTCAGAAACAGGCCTCAACATATATAATATTGATATATTGATATATTGATATATATTATATGTTATATGTTATATGTTATATGTTATATGTGTTATATGTGTTATATGTGTTATATGTGTTATATGTGTATATGTTATATGTTATATGTTATATGTTTATGTTATATGTTATATGTTACATGTTACATGTTACATGTTACATGTTATATGTTATATGTTGTATGTTGTATGTTGTATGTTGTATGTTGTATGTTATATGTTATATGTTATATGTTATATATTGATATTTTATGATATAAATCAATGTTATATATTATTGATAAACAATAATATATAATATTAATTAATATTTTATAAACATCTAAATTATCAATAAAAGTGTTTATTATCAGTAAAATTTCAGTAAAATCATTTAAAAATAAATGTAAAGTTTTTATCAGTGATAAATCAGATTACTTGTAACAGTGCATGAATTTATTTGTGTTAAAATTAATGTTATCCAAGCAGACTAGTAGAAATGTCAACGAAGTGAAAAGGTAAGTTTATGTCATTAAAAATATGTTTGCCTTCTCATATGAAATCATCTTAGGCACACTAGAACTGGCAGATGACCTTGGAGACCATTGATCTATAGCACTGAAAGTGAGTCTCAGTTCATAGAAGATGGATGTACACTTGACACAGGATGCTGTTTTTTTGAAAATTAAGTACACAACGATGAGTTATTTAGTACTGTTTGTATTACTACACTTACATACAACACACACATGCACACATTTTAAAACATTATTTTAAGAGATATAGTGATAGATAAGGATGTAAAATTTGATCAAATTAGATGCAAAATAAGTATCAAAACTGTTAGGTAGCTCCTGGAGGAAAACATAGGATTAGAATAATATGAGTGGGTAATGGCTCTATTTTAAAGTAGAGGTCATGTGTATTTGTGCTTTATTGTATTTCATAACTAACGTTTATCTAAACTAACATTTTAGAAACATCCAAAAGCAATACAAAGCTACATTTTAAATATGGGAACAAGTGTTGATTACTCTGCATCTTTGGATTCTTTTTTACAATTAATTGTTTTAAAAATTAATGTGTATGTGTGTGTGTGTATGTGTATGTGTATAAGTACAATCAATACACAGTTAATTAGTATACAGTCAACAATTTGGAAGGCCATCTATGACTCTGTGGGCACAGAAGCCTGTAAAATATTATTTAAATATGATTGAAACTATTTTCTTTAGGTCTCACAGATCATTGACATGTATTTGTATTATTAGTGTAAATTTTCCTTCTTTCCAGAATTTCTTTTGAGGCCATCTGTTCATCATACACCATAAATATTGGTAATGTAACCAAGGTACAAGGGTCATTTAATTTCATTTATGCATTTTTAGGTTCTATGAATATTTCATATTTAAAAAAATAGACGTAGAATAAACAGAATAACTTAGTAGTTAGTTTAACTAAATAAAATTATTTCAACTCATTATATTAAGATAAAAATCATAACTTACCATAATGATGCATTTATGTACTAACCTTAAAGTGACCTTCATCCTTTAATTGTTAATATCTTCCTCATACCCTATATATAAAGACAACAAAACAAAACAACCAAACAAAACAATTCACTCTAGGACCTCAGTGTCTTTATGAGAAGGGTAATATATGTGTGTGGGAGGTGCAGGCACCTTCATGCATTGAGCCATCTCTGTCTCCCAATGTAAATTTTTAATGTAAGTATCTAAAATGCTCAGTGGTATTACACTGAATTCTACAAAGGTAACTTTTATTTTTAACTTCTATATCATTCTTTCACAAAAATGGGAAGGTCCAGCTCAGAGCTCAGGTATCCATGTTCCTGATGTGAAGGATACTCTGAAAAATTTCAGTATTAAGTATTTGCAAAATCGATGCCTTCTGAAATCATAAGTAAAAATTGAAATGACACTTAGAAAAATTAGGGTAATCAACCCTGGACGTCTTGTCAGAAAGCAAATTTTATTTTTCTAGTCATCAAGTCAACCCTACAGGAACATTTCAAAAGTTTGAGAACATGGAATCTTATTTGGAAGCAAAATCAATAATAACAAATGAATAAATAGAAAAGACTAGTCATCATAATGTATTTGTAAACACAGAGGTTCACAATAAGGCAATTAAAAGCATTTATTAAATATGACTTCTAAAAGAGATTATATTTTTCCCATAACTTTTAAAAATATCTCAAAGTGAAACTATTCATATCTACTGGAAGTTAGACTCTGAACTTTTGATTGGCTGTCCACAATAAATAGTATGTACATAGAAAAGTTAAAAGAGAAAAACCAAAAAAAAAAAAAAAACCCAAACCATGAATTTATTGAAATAAAAACAACCATTTATGATAGCTAAATATAAAGTCATTTTCTTTTATATTGCATGTGTTACTGGACTTCATTATCAAAACATGACATGCCCACTGCTTGCAACAGCTGTGATCCATTAATCTAATGTACTGAAATTATAGGTTGCCTTAGGAGTTGTCTATTGTATGGCAAAATCAAATGTAAACCCTACAGTGAAAAGTCTTGACCTTATTAAATGTAGAAATACAGTGCATTCAAGACAAAATAATAAAAACAATTTAGGATATTTGATTGACCCTGTCGAAAGCAATATGAGGCTTAGAACAACATATAAAGTACTTTTAAAAGCTGCTTTATAGGAAATCAAATGTTATACAATATTGATAATTGCAAAACCAATACTTAGTTTAATATATTTTTCTCCATTTGTAACACTAGATCATAGTAAAGCAAGAATCCTAATAATTGTAAAGAAACTGCCTTATGAAATTATTTGTTTTTAAGAATTCAAAGCCAACCAAAGTACCATCTTATACACAATTAAGTACCTACTCTTGTCGAAGTATGTGTGTATGACTATTAAACAAAATAATTTTGAAGATGTGTTCTAGTCATCTTTCTGCTTGGATCACAGAAATACACTTACTTATTAGTTGTATTTTTAAAATACTTTGAACTGGTTTATTTTTCTTTTTTCTCTTATATTTTTCATTGTGAGCCTAGCCTTTAATGGCTGAGCCATCTCTCCAGCCCAGTTTTCTTTTTTCTCATCTTTAATTCTTTGAAAATTTTATACAATGTAAATTGATCATATTCATCTCATTGCCACCACTCCCAGATCCACATCAAATAGTATACAGTATGTAACTTTTACACACTTTTAAGCCATCAAGTACTGTTTGTGATTCCCTTTTATTTTTTAAATGTATTGTCTTTCATTGGAGCCTAGTCAATTTGCCCTGAGGCCACTGTCTTAACAAAAATTGACTGATTCCCTCCCTAAAACTATCAATTATCAATAGTTTATTACATATTGGTCGGAATTAATTCCTGCCTCTGCTGTGCATGTTGCATTTCGTCTGTCTTAATCTTCCATAGGACTTAAACACACTGTTACAACCCCTACAAATTCTTATATTCAATTATCCTGCTGTGGACATAAAATATAGTTTCCTTGTAGTCAAGCACCAACTCTGGGTCTTACAATGTTTTCATGTCCTCTCCACAGAGATACCTGAGCCTTGATAGGGGGTGGGGTTTTCTACTCATCAACAGTTATAAAAAATAAAATAAAAATGTAACAACAACAACCAGTTCAAATGAAATTTGCGACATTAAATAATCTATAGGTAACATGATAAATTCAGTTCTTAGGACTTAACTCATAAGTGTTACAGGTATTATTTTTCTTAAATGTGGTCTGTGAAAGGTGACATCCTGTAAAGCATAGATAACTTCCCATTGGAAATCCTGTGGTAAATGCAGTTGTACAATGACAACTAGCGAAGCTGAGTTGCTTTCCCAGACATCAGAATTGACATCAACATGCTTGCTATGGAAATGAAAACTAAGTGGTACTAATTCTCTATTTGATAACACCCTTCCATCTTTTTTGTCACATAGAAACAATTTCGTAGACAGCAACTAATCCACCATGATTGTTTCTTGGCCTATTTTCTCCAGCCATTACCATAGTGCTATGGGATTTATTTTGACCATGATAGCAGGTGATTTATTATTTTGCAGCTACAGAATGAGACAACTGAAAATGGTTTTGAAATGGAAATTATGACATTTACTGTGGGAGCAATGATCTTATAGAGAAGCCAGGTGGTGACTGTTTAACATTCCAACAGATGGAAATTCTGAAGTGGAGGGACATCTGTGTGTTTGTGTGTGTGTGTGTGTGTGTGTGTGTGTGTGTGTGAATGTCTGGTTTCTAGCAGCTTAAATAATGTGAGCATCTATTTTATTCCTTGCTAGGATTTGTATATTAGTGTTTTGTAAAAAAGTAAGATGCTGGGCAGAAAGGAGCTCTGTTTGCATTGATTTTCTTTCAAGTTATCACAAGTCCTCTAGCCATTCCATGTTTATAATTCTATAATGGACATTAACCATGACCAAATAATAATAAGAATGTCAGGAGACTATAATTATAAAGATTTACAGAAAAAATAAAATAAAATTTTGTTTCATAGGAAATCCCCCAAATTCATTTTCTGTATAACTTTAAGATACTATGTACATTATGGCAATATTGATTACCTTAGAATCCTCCATCAATCTATTGATTTAAAATCAGCAAGCTCTAGTATGAAATATTTAATATGAAAGTAACATTACATGTTATCCTCTCAGTTTCTTGGTCTTGATGCATAAATAAGCTAGCATACTTTGCATATATATTCTGTATTTATAAACTGAGAAGTGTTGTGTTAAAGAATAATAAGATTTTTCTTAGATGTAGAGTTAAGTAACCCAACTAAAAGAGACTGAATCTAACTCAAGATTAATTTAAAAACTGTATACAATTCTAGATTTAAAATTTAAATTTAAAATAATTTTTTACTTTTGAGATTATTATGTAATTTAAAATATACCAGTTTTCTTCCTCAAAACTCTAGTATATAACCATCCTTGATCTTTTGAAAAACAGTGGCCTCATTTTTAAATTAATGATATATATGTACATATAGATGTGGATGTAGATGTAGATATAGATGTATATATGTGCTGCATTTTTTCTCCCCCAGGGAAGAACACACTATAACTCTTTCTTAATGGAAAAATCTAAAACAAAGTATTGATAATAAATACTTAGAAGACAGGGGACTATAACATGCTCAAAATTACCTTTAAGTGATACCACGAATAGGTCTCAGGTGACAGAAGGGTGATTGTTAAATCTTGACAAATATTGCCCTATTGAAATATTATATACTTATGAATGCAAGCAGAAATAGTTTCTCTACATATTGCCTAACAAGAACTCCCACTTTACATACAGAAGCACGACTTCCTTTCATATCTTTTGTTTCTAATTTCTAATTCTATCAGTGTCCAACTGCTAAATCTATTTCTACTCCTTCCACGTGCAAAAATACTTTTATATTAGAAATTGTCATCATTTAGCTTCACTTTCCATTTATTTGAAATATGCCATTTAATTGATCATTTTATTTCTACTGCTCATGCAATACACATTTTCTTTGTATCATTACTTTTAATTTTTCATTGACAGTAAGAATAACATCAAATTTACTCCATAGAAACACCTTCTTACTAGTATAATTGCTTTCATAGTCTGCTCACATTTAATGTTCTGTATCTCCACATAAATGTACTGTTATATTTTGGCAAAGAGCTAAAATATTTGGATATATGCCTCATGATTTTAAAATATGTTTCAAATAATATTAGCTAAAAAATTTACATATGAGAACTTTCTCCTCTGTCCACAGAAAACATGTTTCAGGAGATGAAAAGTAAATGAATTTGTTAAATTATGCTATACTAGAAGCTATGTGAACACTCTCTAGGAGAAGTTAATCATTTTAATTCATATACAGCCATATCTATCTGAATGTACTTGATCTCACCTATTTCGTGTTTTATTGGCTCTATTTATGTTATTGTTTTCTCTCCTCTCTCTCTCTCTCTCTCTCTCTCTCTCTCTCTCTCTCTTTCTCTGTGTGTGTGTTTTTGTGTGTGTGTGCGCGTGTGGTCATTTAATATATGTCTCACTTAGGAATGAGCACTCAACATTCTTTTGTTTTCCATACATGGACCAGTTGAGGGGGTAAGACCTAGGGGTCTCACGAGATTTGGGGTAAGGCCTTGGTCTTATGAGATATTTAGGGTTTCTGTATAACAAAAGTTTACTTATTTATGCTAGAAAAGTTCACTTACTATGCTACTGTAGCTGGCCTGCCCTCTGGTATCCTCTGGCCAGAAACAGCAGTTTCTGGAACTTAGCACCTCAGCCCCAAAACAGCAGAGAATTAGGCAAATAGCCTTTATACTCTCTCAGCAGGAACAGCTGGGCTCTATCTTATGCCTGCTAGTCTAAGGTCACAGGAAGAAAAAAAAAACACTTAGAGAAGTTATTATAGAGTTTATTGCTAAGTGTAAAAAGTTTCCTATGAAAGCTATCTAAGAGGAAAAGTGGAATGGTCCTAAGTGGGGAAAAGGAAAAAAATTCTAACAAAGGAAAAATTTTAAGTGAAAAAATTCTAAGCAAGGGAAGAGGAAAGGAAGGGATGAATGGCTCCTAAGGAACCTCTACATCTACAACTACTCTACTACTACTCTCTTTGTCTTTGTCTTCAGTACATGATCACATATTACAAAGTTCATCACAAGTTCACATCAAAATTCAAATCATAAATTGAAATAGAAGTTTACAACAGAGAATGTTTACATGCATATCCATTAGCAGTAATTATCTGTCTAAATATCCATCACCTGTCTAACTCCACAGGTTCACTGAAGGTTTAAAACTATAACTAAGAAATTAGTGAAGTTTTGTATAGATAAACCCAGGCAGTATTTTATCTTCTGTCCTAGCACCTATAATAAATCATAAGTTCCCTTTTAGTGATCTTTTAATTGTTTTACAACCTCTTAGAATGTGCTCTGAGCAGGAGAAAGTCTGGTTACTATTTAAGGGCAGTTAACTGATGACACTTGGGAGATTGGCAGAGTTCTCATTGCAGTTTTGACTATCAGAAAGAGCAATCCCACTATAAAAGAGCTTAATAATCATTGATATAATTCTTGGAATTCTTATAGGATCATCATTAAGACTTAAGAAGTCATCTATTTGTCTACATAGCATCACTACAAGACAGTACATCTTCATGGATCTGCAGAGATCTGCTCCAAAGGAGTGTGCTATTGCTTAGTAATTTTTACATATGCTTAAATAATAATAATAGGAAAAGCATATTAATATCAGGAATCTTTCCTAAAATAAGTCCCTCATAGCCTTGCTAAATAAGGAATCACTTGTCACAGATTATTATATTATTATATAATAATCCAAGGCAAGCATTTTAGGATGATCACCTGCTAATTATTAGCTTATCCCATTATGGTTCCTGACACCAGAACATCAAAAAGAGATTTTAATAGAAAAGTGGAGATTCACTAGGCTAAGGTTGAGATAAGAATGAATATACCCTAGCATAATTAGAATGCATTTAGTACATTTATAAAAATTGTCCAAAATAAACCTGATTATTAATAAATATACTACTATTTACCAAATTGCCTTAAAAATTAGTTTATCTAGAAAAACAATTAATACTTCTCTAAACATTGTCAAAATAATGTGGTTTAAGTCTTCAAATTAGAAAGTTTAGATGAAAAATTTATATAGCCAAAATTGAGCTATAAGGATGTTAATAGATTTTAATAATTATAATTTCATGTGGTATAAAATCATATTTGACATTCCATAAATAATAAAGTATTTTTACTATATCTTCTTGAAAATTCTATTCATGTAAAATGAGGTCTACCAATACATGAAAAATATAATTTAAATACTATAAAAATATTGAAATGTATTAAGCCAACTGTCAAAGAACATTGATTAAAAGGTCAGTTCAATCACAACATCTTACATATGACTCTATTATATAAAGTCTATAAATATTTAAAAAATTTTAAATTTTGGAAATTTGGATATTCATCCTACAGTGGAAGACTTTATTTTAATCTTCCTCTTCTTATCTAGATATTTAAGGTTTTCCTTAAGAAATTGGCGTACATTTAAATTGTTGTGGGCAGAAAATGGCAATTAATTAAAAATAAGTAAGAGTTTACTCTGAGACAAATTTGTGACCATTATCCAGGAACATGGATTCAGGTCACCTCGACTGACAAGCTACAATGTGGAAATGGATTTGTGGAACCTTTTATAGCCACAGAAAAAAGTTTAAAAAAAGTTAAAATAAATACATTTATTAGAGCAGAATGTTGAAGTAAAGAAAATACATGTATATTATCTATAGGATTTAGATGTTATTTACCGTTCTAAATATGAGATTGGTAGAAATCAAAGTCCATTAAATTAGAGCATTCCTAAAGGATATAACATGAAAGTCACAGTAATGTTTGATTCAGAGTTGGTCAATCTAATTCTTTTTGAGGATACCTAAAATATCTGACAATATTTTTGGCTTTCATCCTGAATCCTTTCAGGAGATTGTGTGAATAAAGCCTTGTATGATCTTGAACATATATGTGACTTTCTCCTTAAAACTTCATTTCATATCATACAATAACTGAAATAAATATCCTTGTATTAAATCTGTTAATGCATCAGGAAACTTAATGCCATACTTCAGAATTTTTCCAAGATTTTACTGCTTCCAGTTCTAGAGGCTAATACAAAATCATGATGTAACTAACTTCTGTCTCTTTTAAGCCTGCCTCAGCTTCAAAGATGTTTTTCAGAGCTCTAGGGAAGTACATATAAGTAGGCAAAATACATGGAGGAAAATCTGGGAGGGTGGCCAAAATCTTGAAAGGTTGAATTAATTCTGTACAAATGGTGATGGAGGGAGGAACAAAGTATACCAAGGATGTTTCTTTTCTGAATTCTAATATATATACTAATCTAGTGTTTGTGTGTGTGTGTGTGTGTGTGTGTGTATTGTATAACATAAAACATATGT
Organism: Mastomys natalensis; assembly: GCA_021653895.1. Classification (NCBI taxonomy): domain Eukaryota; kingdom Metazoa; phylum Chordata; class Mammalia; order Rodentia; family Muridae; genus Mastomys; species Mastomys natalensis. The sequence goes on along the minus strand of JAJTUV010000861.1, from coordinate 842,742 downwards.
TATATAACACATATATGTATTATGCATATGTAATATATGCAATATATGTTTCATATGTATGATACATAAAGTATTATATAATATATAAGTATAATATATAACATATATATAATGCCACTTGAGCTGACAAGTACTTCACAGTGCTCCCAATAATGCTTCTGACAAAAACCATATAACAAAAGATCCAGACAGAACTAGGTATGATAAACTTGTATTCATGTTGCTATTCAGGGTATTTCAAGTGACATAGGAATCAGTATAGGGCATTGCTAATAAACTTGGTTAGCTTGGATAGATTATCGATCAGTCCCAAATGATGAAGACACTCCATTCTGTAAATGCAGGAAAATTTGATCTTGATATTTCTGCCATAAGAATTTGCTTACATAGTTCCAGAACATTGTACTATACACATTTCCAGTTAAGGAAACAACTATTACCTGTACCCAAATTTGACACCCACATACTGAAATATAGAGCATGATAAGATGTCCTAAAGGTACAGCTGTGGCACAAATATCATAGTGCTAATAACCAACAGCTATATAATTAGACTTATGTCTACTAAATAGGAGGAGGAAAATCATGCCTTGTACTAGACACCTGGCCAACTATCAAGTAGTAATGATTTCATGGAACACAGAAGAAGTACTATTACTTTAACTAAGTTCTAAATCTTACTCTTATTAGCTCAGATATGTATATATTTATCAGTTATCAAAAAAGTCTCTTATTTCAACAAATAGACCATTACAAAAAATATGACAGTCCATAATGCACAGATCAAATGATCATGGTGAGCCTAGTCTTATAAATATATCTACAACAAAACTCTGGCACTAAGATTCATTCATTTTGTGGAATTGGATAGGAGAATATAAGAATATAAAGACTAGAAAGCCTAATATGAGATTATTTTTATCCCTGAAATTAAAAGGAAAATAAACCCGTGACACCTGAAAATTATACCTGCTTAAGCAAGATCTGATAAGTGATACTATCAATAGAAATGAGCACCAAAGGAGGAATTCTCACGGCTTCCCACCCTGAGAGAAAGAACTGCAGATATCAACTAAGTTTGCTGAGAGAGGAAAAAAAAAGTCTTGAGGATGTTTCCTCAAGTAGCTGTCCAAATCATCCACACATATGCTATGTTAAACCAGCTCAGTGTACGGTATTAACATAGTCATTATTTTATATGTATATGTGAAAACAATAAAGGTAACAGGCTGTCCGTTAAGTGGGAGTGACTCAAGAAGTCATGGGAGGGATCAGAGAAAAAGAAGAAAATAAAGGAAATATGTATTTTAAATAGAATCAAATGAATATATGCTATTCAATGAATTACTCTACTAACATTCTAATAGTATATTTCTCTGTTTTATTTATTTATTTAATTATTTATTCATTTGTGAGTGTATGTGTCTGTGTGTGTATGAGAGAGAGAGAGAAGAGAGAGAGAGAGAGAAAGAGAGAGAGAGAATGAATATATCGGTTTATGGTTTGTGGCACATATATACCACAGCGCTGGCTGGCCTTTTTGCCTCCTTAGATACAAGAGCATTGTCACAGTTTACTGAGTAATAAGTATTAGCTTGTGAGTTCCCGAAAGTTGCCCAGCTCCCACCTCCCTTTGTGGATGAACAGGACTTAGAAGAGATTGTGCTACTCTGTCTAGGGACCTGCAGCCATGTATGTAGTGAGCCTTTTGTGGCAAGTACTGCTTTTCACTGAATTTTCCCCAGCCCTTGTGTTTCCTGAAAAGAACAATCGTACATGATATCTCCTTTTCTTTCTAACCTGTATGAACTCTATTGTCTGTATACAATAGTTATGTAATATGTATGAACAGTGAATTTTGAAATACAGATTTTCCATTTTGTATGTTTCTTAAATTTATTACTAAGAAAGTAATTTCTGTGTTTATTGAAGTTAACTTTGTTACATGCTTATAATACAGAACATTTCTTTCATAATAAGAAAGAAAGAAAAGAATGTATAACTTTAGGCCAAAATAGAACAGCACTTCAGTGAAGAAAATCCTACTTCAACAAGAAAATGGTCCATTTATACAGTAGTATACTGGTCCAATATAAGATTAGTATGTTTCACTCCAGCACACTGACAAGGGAATATGAGTAGCCAACATACAGAGACTGATGTTTAGAAACACCCAAGTAGCTGAAATTAGGATTGGCTTTATGAAATAATATTTTGACAAGCTTTCAGCCTGCAATGTACTTGAGCTTCAGGTACTAGATTGACTCAGTATACTGATTAAGCTACTTTTGAGTTCAATTCCAAGGTTTTAACAGGCACTCAGGCAGAGTTCATTATGTGTAGAGACTTTCAGGGCAAACTTACAGTATTTAAGGATATAAGGGAGGTATAGCCTAGGTCAGTTTCACAAACTCCATCTTCCTTTAATATTGATGCTATGCTGATCTCCATAATTCATTTTATTTTCATAAATAGGAGATGAAAATATTATAGAGTTCTCTATTTTCATAAGACTGACAACTAAGATCTGGAAAAGGAAAGACAATAAACAGCTCTTAATTTATTTATCTCTTATTCTATAGTTTATCTTCATAATTTACTAGCAAATAGTAGCATTTATGTCATAAAATTTACCAGGAAAAGATCCAATTGAATGTAGATGTGAACTATTCTCACTTAACTTTATCTTCAAATCTATCCTTTGGCCAATAGAAATGTTTACTGTGTATATCTTCAAATAAAAACTCGTGAGAGCTAACATCCCATGTCCTGTGGTAATAAGTTTTGTGTCTCATCATGTGATACAATTCACAAAGATTTTGAAACCAGGTCATAGAACTTCTTTTTAACCTATAATTAAAAATTGCACTAAACATTTAGTAACTAATGTCAAAAATTAACTGATGTAGAATCCTCTAAATGTATGTTTATAGTATAAAGCAGTTTCGTCTTTATTCTTTCTTTTATTTTCATAGCTAAACCCTCTTTTGCATAAAAGTTATGCCCATTAAATTTATAAACCAGATAAAAAGGATTCAGTTAGATGTATATTTTATTTTCCTGGCATGCATTTTAAAGAAATCATTGCAGTGGGACAGAATCATAACATGCCCCACTTTTTAGCATTCTGTATATAAAATTTTTAAATTTTCAGTCAATATTTTACTGAATTTTAAATGTTTCAGTAAATAGAATAGGTAAATGGAATATTTGTACTGTTAAAATATCAACTAAGCTATGATAAAATTTTAATGAGTTTGTTTATGCAAATAGTTACTCAGTGATCCTGCAATATAAAATTGAAAACTGGAGGATACATTAATGGTAAGTGCAGAAGTAGGCAATCACCAAAATCAAACAAAATTTCTGAATTGACTTTGAAGCTTATACCTTTGGAAAGTTACTAAATATAAACCTAGATGTTTGTATATAAGGAAGTAGGCCTAGTTAAATTTCATCTTTGTTTGAAATCAAGCAAGGTTAGACCCAAATTCAAGACATATATGTCATCATCTACTTAAGTGTTTGTAAAAAGTCTTCATTTATTTTTAATTTATATGTAATGAATATTAAGGATTAAATTCTTAGAAATTTAGGAACACAAACACAGTAGTGTCAGGGTTCTATATTATTTCAGAAGATGCTTCAATGACTCGTGTCATTGTCTTTTACATCATCTATTCATGCTGAATCTACCTACCTTCTAAATTAAACTCAAATTTAAGCATCAATGAGTAAGCTAACAGCTCAGAAGAACAAACACAGACACATACACACACACACTCACAGAAAGAGAAAGAGAGAGAGAGCTAAAGGGAGTCTAAGATAGAGACAGAAAGACAGAGACAAAGAGATAAACTGAAAGAGATATAGATACACAGAGAAATGAAAATTTGAAGAATCACAGAAGGTAGGTAAATAGTAACATTCATTCTTCAATTTCAGTGTCCTTCAAACAGCTTTGGTGTTTTAAAGCAATTTGTGCTTTTATATTCTCCTCCAAAAACCATGATTCCACTAATATTGAATAGCTACCTAGGTTCCCATTGCAAAGCATGGTATTCCTCTTATTGAGTTGTCTTAAACCTTCACCCTAATCAAGAAACCATGTCTCCAATAGATGTAGACTATTACAAAAAAATACAACCAATCAATTTACATAGTGTGGAAAAGCAAGTCCCAGTGAATACAGAAACAACATATTCCTACAGATCAGTGGTAGCTATTTTACAAAAAGGGGGAGTCAGAATAATTACAAAAGCCATGGATCAGGAAGTTTGCTATGAAATGCTATCTCCTTAGGACATGAAAAACTACACCCCAATGTGTCAGTGAAATACTTGCCCAAACACAATCGAAACAAAGAGGACATCAAAGGACATGTGAAGCAACACAAGAAAGAGTTCAGAGTTCACAAGATCTGATCTCTACACAAAAACTACAAGCAATTGAGTAAAGTTGGGAGTGTGAAACAAAGCCCAACAAGTGGTTGTCCAATGCTAAATAGTCAACCTTGAAAACATACACAAATGTGGCATATGAACTCAGCAGGTTATATTTAGGTATATATGTTCATCCAACAGCTGATAAAAATGATGTAATGTGTTTAAAGATCTGTGGGAAGGCTTGGAGGGAGGAAATGGAAGGGAGAAATGCAATTTAAATTCCGTTTCAAAACTGCTAAAAGGAGAAAGAAGAGTGGATAAAGAAAGAAGGAGGAGGAAGAGGATGATAAGTAGGAGGAGGAGAAGGAAAAAGGAAAGGAGAAACTAAAGGGGAAGAGGAAGAGGAAGAAAAGATGATAAACTAATTTGGTTCCTTCCAAAACCAAAATTTAATTCTGTTCATGAATGTGAATTTTATTTAACAAGAAACATTCAGAAAGACTGTCCTAATATACCTGGAAGATGAACTATTAAGGTGTAGTGAGGATTTTCCATAAAAGAAAAATTTCACCTCATTCCTCAACATAAAGGAATAATAGAGATCCACTAAACTATTGCACTTAATGAATAATAAATCAACAATATAAAAAAGAGTGAAGACAAGACATTGCTCAACTTAACGTTATTTGTGTATGACCATTGTTTTGAGAGGAGCATTGTTGAGAAGTGGGTGGCAGAGACCTATATGCTACTTCCATGCAGGAAGGAGTTGCAGTGGGAAGAAGTATCAAATAACACCACTAAAGATAGTAAGTAAAGTACAGCCAACTGGATATAAGAACTACTCTAGAATAAGCTATAGCACACCATTTAACATGTATGAGCTCCTATAGGCAGTCAGTCAATGCTGCAACAAAAGTCAAATAATGAAGTCATAACGATGTCATTTCACTCCTTCAGACTCTTCCTGAATTATTGAGAGCCTTCGGCCTCAGATTTTTAGTCTTGAGAAGAAAAGAAGGTCAGTAACTTACTTTCTTTTCTGCTCCAGAGTTAGGTTGATCTATAACTGAGCAAACATGTTTGTGTGTGTGTGCATAATCATTGAAATTATTTTGATATTTATGTTTCACTAACACTTGCTCTGTCAAGATATTTATGCCTTTCTCTATGTAGTTAATTGGATTTTTAAGAAATTGTGAAATAAATTAGTGTGGCATGTAAGAAAATGTACATAGGTGTCTATATTTACAAATATGTATTTCTTTATGTAACTGCTAAATAAAAATATTATAATGTTATAAATTAAATTTATAGACAAAAACCAATAAAAAGACCTCACTCTTTAAGATAGACAGTTGCTGGAATTAATATCTATGGTCATTACTCAGAAAGATAAAAGTGTACTTTGTACAGACTCTCATAGGAATGAGAGATGGGCAATTTTCCGGTGCATCTGAACCAGTTGTCATCTGATCTTCCATAACATATTTTTTTTTAAATGTCAGATGCCTGTTTGTCCAGGATGTGCTGAGTACTGTCAGTGATGTGGAAACCATTATGGCCTGAGGTTCAGACTGCACAGGGACGGCCTGAGGTGAGTGGACAGCTGTGAGTGGAAGAAAATCCTACTCTACATCTAGCTAAAATTAGGCTCTTTGGAGTTTCCACTTTTCCTTCCCGCTTTAAACTGCAGGGCCATCAACAGCCAATCTAAGGCTTCTCACACATGAAAGCTCTTGGGCTATTTGAGAGGAGCTCTCTACTTCCCCTGGAGCCTTCTCATCTGCAGATTCAATATCTGCAATTCCTGTAAGGAGGCTTCATCTGTCACGCTGTCAATCCCCTTCTCGATGCTGTGCTCCAGCTCTGAATGTCATCCTCTTTATCAATATCTCTCTAAACGTCAGTGATTATAACTGAACACACCGAGATTCTACCCAAAGACAGGCAGTGCTGTCACTTTCCTGATTTTGTTCTCACATCACTGTTCTTATTCTGTATGTCTATCAATATAACCCAATGAAAATGACTTTTCTTGGCAGTGTGGTGTACAGTGACTCGTGGTATTAGCTTGACTCACTGCTGCTGCCTCGGATTTTGCTGTCAAGAAACTGTCAAATTAGTTTTTTTGTTTTGTTTAGTTTTAACCAGCACATTTTTTCTTCTCTGTGTTTTTGCAGTTTCTGTTAAATATTTGTGTGTTCTCCTGTTTCTCAACTAAGAAAGATTAATCTGGTTAATTTTCATCATCACATAAGTTTTATCCATTTCTCTCACATTTCAAGACAGTTTTGAAATCCTGATATTGTAACACTGTAATTCTTCTCTGTTTCAAAATTGCAAATATTTTAAATATCAGACTTTAAATTTCATTCTTCTAATCACAAACCTCAGTAGATTATCCAAGACTAAAATGCAATTGCACCTATGCATTATAAATATCCTACATTATCTAAAACTTGTTTCAGTTATCTATGTTGTGTTCTCCACATATGTATTACAACCAAAGGGGTAGAAAAAAAAGTTGACTTTCAGAGTAGATGATTTGGGGTAGCATAGTTTGAGTTTCCAATGTGTTTCTTACATAGAGGAGGGTAAGCATGATCTGACTATGAATTAATGATGCTATCTGTGTGTTTGTGTAAAATACACTGATATGAAAAATTACAATTTATTTCGTGTATAAACATATACATACATACATGTATATAATCTGAATGGAGATTGACATTTTCTTTTTTAATTTAATAGTACAAAACAAAAATCATGGAGTAATATATCTAAAGGTTCACTAAATAGTTGCTTATGTGTATCTACTACTAAAATACTACAACGGAAGCAGATAAATATTGATACCTAATACCAAAAAAAGATGGGCTTCCAAAGGTTGTTTTCTCATTGGCAGCTCTTCTGGAGAAAGGTATTGGTGTTAAAATTGGTTAGAGGTGTATAGAAAATCTCCCTTTCATTTTTGTCTCCTGAAAAGATGCAACATATGAAAATTCACATCTTTATTTGTGGCCAATCTAAACATAAAATCTATTGAAAATGTTTTTGTATGATGTCCAAAACTCTATTCTATGAGCCAGAAATTCATGAAAATGGTGCTTATTTCAGTCATTTGGCACATCTCTTTGGTCATTTGAAAACCAGAATATAAGGTTTAAAAAATAGCTGATTGAAAAAGGAGCTGTGTTGAGCAGGCTGAAGAGTTTACGGTCTGTGTAAAGGTTTCCCTTTAAGTTTAATCATTTTCCCCATTCTTATTATCCCCTTTGGTGTTTACATATGAAGTGATTTATAAGAAAACAATTTTTTATTTAATTTCATATATTTTTGTTATTATGATATCGCAACAACATTTCTCCTTTCTCTTTGTCTAAATCTTCCCATATAGTCCACTTCAAATCCTGGTTCCTGATAGGCTCCCATTCTCAGGAGATAATACAGATAGTTCCCTAAAGCCTTTCTCATACACAGCAACCCTCTCGCTGAAGAGACCACAACAGCCATGGAAGAAAGTAGAAAATCTTCATTCTCTCTGATGTCCTCCAATTCTAGCTCCCCTGTCTCAAGACTAGCCCTGTAGCAGAACATCTGCCATGGCCCACTTCCCTCTCTTCTATTTCATGACTATTCTTCAGAGGTCCTCCTGGTAGATTCAGCCTTCTCCTTACTGTGAACCCTTTTAACACATACCCTACCAGATCTTCCTTTTTATTTTCTTTCATATTCCAATACGAGGAGCCCAGTCTATGCAGGACCCCAGCAGCCATGCCTAGGCTCCCTAGGGGGAAATCCAGATCCATCACCTTCTCTAGAGAGTCCAGAGAGGTCAAGAGAGGGCAACAGAAACCAAGGAATAGAACACCCACACAACACAGACCAGATATCAACACCTAGAATTACAGCCACACCAAACCCAGATGCCTGCATAAAAATACAATCAGTCATAGCTAGATCAATATGTCTCCAGTAAAGCCTACAAGAGTAGGTCCTGCGAAATTCAATATATCTTAATTCTAATCAAAGTCTTCAAAATGTCTATTATGATTACATTCAAATTCCTTAAAAGATTATGAATGGGATGGTGAATAAAATATATACAGAGGAGTGGAATGAAGAAAATACTAAAGACATAAATGTGGAAGGAGAATAACTAAAGAATACCCCCAAATGAGATAAAACTGGAAATGCTAAATTTAGGAACTCAAACAGACACCTCAGAGGCAAAACTCATGAACAGAACAAAGGAAATATAGAAAAATCCCAGGCACTGAAGATGAAATAGAAGATATAATTACCTCAGCCATAGAAAATGTTAAATCAAATTTATGTCCTCTTTTTCCATTAACTGTCATTGCATACATATGTGTACATTATATAAATATATCCCTAAGTATAGCCTGCTTAATTGGTATGTTATTTGTATGTTTGTTTTCAGTGCTGAGAAGTTAGCATTAGACAATCAATTGCTGTGCTCTCATCCAGAATAGAATTCTTATAAGCCTGGCTGAAAATCATATTCAACTTACTGATTAAAAAATTTTAAAATGTTATTAATACTATACTTTCAACCTGACAAAGATGACAAATGGTTTCAAGAACTAATAATTTCATACTATGTGGAATTAGTCTCAAAATCATGAAATCAATGGAGCAAAATGAAGTTATCCTCAATATGCCATAATGCTACAGATTTCATTTCTTTCTTCACAAATGCTACACTGAAATACAAAAATATTTTGGATGAAATCATTCTTTTAATGTTCAATCCAATAGTCTAGTTTACTCTGTGGAAAATAAATCCTTCCAAAACTAAGCAGTTGCTTCATCAATGGAAGTCAATTGCAGTAGCCATTGCAGTGTATTTGCAGACAGCAATACAGGACTAAGAACACTCACCAGCCTTTTCTGAAAGAAGATACTCATCTAAGGATACACTCATGAACCTTGGTACCTCAAAGATAACATTTGGTTTTTCTGAACAGCCAGAAAACTTTTTTAGGGAACTTAATCCTGAGTAGTTAAAACCCATTGATGTATAGGAATCCACAATACTACTAACATCAGTGGTTGTTTTTACTTAATCATGATCTGAGTAGTGTTATTGAAAGACATTGAGTACTGGACACATTATTTTTTTAAGAAGTAATATTCACTAGTCAGGTTCATTCAAGCTCTTGTTTACATGAGTTAAAATATGATATTAAAAATACAGAAGAACTTAGTAACTTCAGATCCTTCGCTTCCTACAGAACATGCTGTCCCTTAGAGATTGTTTGTATGCTCACACAATGCAAATTGTAACTTAGTACCCAACTCACATATTTGTCCTTTTTCAAGGTAAGACATGCCAAATTCTATTCAAGTTTGAATTAGGAAAGATAGCAACATTTTAAATCTTGAACCATACATTCAAATGCATTCTGTTTTTCCAGCCTAGCATTTCTCTCTGCACATCCAGTTCGTTGGCTAGTAATCAACTTATTGTCTGTGAAAGCCAAATCTATACTTCACTGACCATGTCAGTAACGGAAATGAACCCATTAATGTTTCAGAGCCAGCTGGCTTCTGTTAAGGATATCAGTTGAGGATGCTAAAAGGATGGAAAGAAGAAAGACATTTTTTCAAAGACAATTTTTCTCTTGTCAGGTTTCTGCAATAGACTCACTCTAGGGACCAATTCTGCTATGCAGATGGCTTCCTCTGTGCCTGGTGCTCAGAGTCTTCTGGTCATGTAGGTCCTGAAGTTCACAAGATACAGAATTCAGGGGCAACATATAAGACCCTACATATTGTATGACGAAAATTGTTTTTCTTATGAAACACATTAGTTAAAACGTTTTATGTTACAGTCTAGGAGAAAGAAATCTAGCAAATTCTATCACTGGAAGACTTCAGCTAATTCTATGGCCTCCAGTAAATTCTATGCCTTTTCTGAAGGGGTCTAAGTCTTTTTAATTGATGAGAAGTTAGGTATGACCCATGTGCAGTATCAACTCTTTTAAGGTAATGGCCGATGGTTACTTCTATCTTTGTATTTTTATAATTCTAATTTTCTGCTTCTTCCCCAATCTTTCTTCAACCCAATTCCTTACTTTTTTCAGCAATGAATTTATTTAAAATTTAATGTTTTAATTGAAGCATAATTAGATCACTTTCTCTCCTTCTCCTTCTTCTTTCCATCCTTCCAGCTACCTTCCCTTGAACTCATCCCATTTTCTCCCATTCTCATGCTGATAGCCGGTAGCCATTTTTGCTACTCTTGTGGGTTCTTCTTTTGCCATCTTTATCCCCCAGGTTTCAACCTCTATAAATAGATAGGAGTAAAAGGGATAGATGGGAATGAGACAGGTAGGGATCCTGAATCTATTTTTTTTTTCATTTTCTTTCTGCTTTGAACATCAATACTAACAACTTACAAACATCCTTCCTAAACCAATGGCCCCATCTTGAGGCTCTTGCACTAATATATTTATATATCCTCTGAAGAGTTCTCAGAACTCCAAAGTCAAACAATTTCAGAAACTATCTGCAACTGGCAAAGCCATGCCTCTATTAGAGCACGAGACAAATCATAGCTGCTGCAATTAGTCCAAAGCAACTCATATCTCCACATCTGGGATTAAAATGAAAATATTATTGTGACCAAAATTCCAAAATTCTCCCTACAACAAATAATTTCTTTTCATTTGAATGATTATTGTATAATTATTGGTTTACACATGTTGATTATCCATTCACCAAATAAGAACATCTAGACTAGTTTTATTCCTGGCTATTATGAATAGAGTAACAGTTAGCATTGCTTAGTAAATATCTGTGGAGCATGATGTCAAGTCTGTTTAGCATTTTCCAAGAAAGTGAGAAAACTAGGTCATTTGGTATACTTCTTTTTAGGCTTTATGGATGATAGTCCATAAAAATTTCCTGAGTGGCTGAACCAATTTGTCTTCTGACCAACAGTGAATGATGGTTCTTATTTCTCTACAAACTCAACGACATTTATTGTTAGTTGTTTAATTAGCAAGCCTCTATGTTAAATCTTGTGCAATTTACAAGATCTTTATCTTTTCATTGTCTGACACAGAGTTCTCATTTTCTAGGATTTTTTTCTCTCTGTCTACATTACTCTACATCCTTATAAATCATGTGTCTAAGTTAACTTTCTATGTCACTTCCTGAACAAACAATTGTCTCCCATTAACAGATGTTCATCTTAGATGACCTTAATTTACTATGTATGAGCTTAAGGGCAAATACCGCATTTATGCTTTTATGTCTGTTTTACTATTTGTTTAAAATGTGTCTTTATGATTCTTGAGAAAGAGCTTTAAAAGAAAGGATAATATCTTTAACCAAAACCGAGTTCTCCATTTTGTACATAGACATACTTATAGTACATCCACATCTCTAGAGCGCTAAGTTGCCTAAAAGAATGTTATAGCCTATCAAAAGAAGATGGGACTTTACAGGCTATTTTTGGAAAAATCACTGAAGATACAATTATTTAAGAATTCCAAAATGAAAAAAAAATATCACTTGGATGACTTAATATTGATTGGGTTAAGTAAAAATGGAGTTGATTTACTAGGTGACAATAATGGTATGCTATGTCTCATTGACTTTCTGTTGCCACAGTGTACTCTAGACTTCAAAATATATCATGATTCCTCATTTTCAGATATTTTATTCATCTCATTGCCAATTTCTAAGAAAAATGTGCACCCTCCTTAGTATGCTAAAACACATACAGCTTTCAAGTACATTTAATGATAGTGTTTATTTGATTATTAAGATGATAATGAATAACCACATAATCTGAGTCTGACTATTACAAATCCAGTCGTAACTACATCTTCTATCCTGATTTACCCTCATATTCTTTTTTTTTAATTGGATATTTTATTTATTTACATTTCAGATGTTAACTCATTTCTCCATTCCCTACCCCAATAAACCCCCTATCCTATCCCTCCTTCTCCTTTTTGCTTTTATACCATTTTAATTACATGAAAGTATTAATGTCAGTTCTAAATTGAGGAACTAGCAATACAATAGATGCAAATTGTCAAGGAACAAGCAAGAAAATAAACACAAATAGTCAAACAAAAAGCAAGGCAATAAACAAAGGCCAGTGATCACTGTTTCGAAGCACTTATCAGGAAGACCAAAATATCTGAGCCTACTTTCCCATCTTAGCCCAAAGTCATTTTCATGTCTGAAGCCTACTTCTTTGTTCTAGCCTAAATATTTAGATTCCTGTCTGAAATTACTTCTTTGTCCTAGCCTAATGTCAGATTCCACCTGAAGCCCATTTCATTGTCCTTGGCCCATATCAGATTCTTGCCAAGCAGCCCCAAAAGTTCTCCACCTCTCCCCATTTTTTATTTCATAAAAAGACTGAGCCTGTTCTAAGCTGTTCTGATAAGAATGCCTTCTTTTCCCATCATGGAATATGCATTATCAAAAACAATGTACTTATGTCTTAGGTTGGTAAGCCTCTGTGCAGAATTTTACCTGTCCTTGGCTTGCCAGCTTGTTAAATTAGTAATTCTGTCTGGGGGTCCACTTTCAGTTTCAAGCCATGTACTATGGCTGCAAATATGTTGATGTTCTTAAAGACAAGCTTCCACATTATGGACAAGAATAAAAGTATTCCCATGAAAACAAGAGCTAGCATGATCAAGCTATATATGCTATTCTTGATGCTTAACCAAAATAGAAATACTGACCTCAAATCATGTGTACTTTTATCAGCAGTATCTGCAACACAAAGCTCAGCAAAGCAGCATTCTTTAAATTCATAATCTCACTAGGCAAATTTAAAGTATCCAGAGAGGTGTAGAATTATGTCAAATACCATGCAACCCTGCAACTGTCTTTAAACTTTTTCCTAATTATAATAATTATCATGGAAAATTTTAGAAGTAACACAACTCCATTGGTATTTGGGATGACAGTCGAGATGGCTTCTTGCTTAAACTCTGAACCTCCTTCCAATAATTTGAATAGGATAAAGAGCATCAATTCGATGTTCCAAATGCTTATCTAAATCCTCTTGTGTACTCAACACATTAGTAACATTTTTTTTTTTTTTTTTGCTAAATGATTAACAAAAGTATGTCTCAACCTTTTGTGTCAAAGCAATTGCAGAAGCAGTGGTGCTAGTAATTAATGTAATTAAAGATATTATATCAGCAATAATCAAGCCCACTACCCTCTTGCTGCTACTTAAAGTCTAACTCACATTTTCCAGTACTTGCAAGCTTTTTTTGAAAAACCAAGGTTCTGTAACATTCAAGGCAATAAGACAAAGGCTGGTTGATAGACCTCGGTAACAGACATCCCAGGTTTCAACATACTACCACAATTAGAAAGTGTACAATCAATGCAACTATAGAAGAAACCAAATACTGTAGAAGAAACCAAAGTAATTTTAACTTGACAATTAAAAGAGCCTTAACACATGCACTAACACTTTCATTTTAATGTTATATTTCTTTTGCTTCACATCTTCAGAAATTCCTTATTTACTTTATTTACAAATAATTCTCCTAAGATTAGTTGCAAAAATATAGCATTCTTTATAAAGTTAGTTTTTGAAAAATTTTTAATACATGTGTATTTAATGTCTCTTGTTTTTGTTGTAGTGTTTATTAATTTAAATGATCTTATGTTGAGAGCTTCCTACTTGAGTACAGCTTCTGTGTCATGCCTCTTCTCCTTCCTTCTAAATTCCTCCCATGTCTTACTTTCTCCATTCCAAATTCATGACATTTTCATTTTCAATTAGATCATACACACACTACATATATAGGTATTATGTGAAGAGCCACATGTATGCACAATCTTCTGAGTACTTTTAGTACACACAGACACACACATGCATACACACACATATAAACACACATGCATACATATATACACAGCCATTCACAGATACACATATCTATATGCATAACTATGTCTAGATCAATCTAGATCTAGATGTATGTATCCAGAACATTGTATGCCTTTGTCTTCTTCTCTGTCTGTTTATCTCTGTTTGTCTGTCTGTCTGTCTGTCTCTATTTATCTCCTTGCACTGGTATGATAAAAGTCATTTTGTTACTTTACTTACTGTGTGACTATTGAGATATAGGTACTGATGTAGTTAGCAAAGTCTTGAGTAGTAGCATACAGAACACACAGGGACATATGTTGTGCAATGAAAGCAACTTTACAAAAACAAATTTATGGAATCAATAGTGTTACCTAAAATAAGTAAAAACAAAACAAAAACAAAAAAACAAAAACAAATAATTCCTTTTTTTTCAAAGTAGACCTATAATAATGTCAAGATGGCTGTTCTATTTGTTTTAGCTTTGTTTTCTTTTCCCTCTACTTCATCATTTGAAATTGAATCAATTACATTTGACTTTTACCAGACAAATTGCTCTGAAGTACATTGTAATGACTACTAAAATGGAATTGGACCCAGCATTATTGGACCATGACAGATTGCCTCATGTCTGTTTAGAAAAGTCAAATAAGTCTCCATACATAGTCTTCTGGGTGAAAGTGAAAAATTAGTTTGACTCATCAAGTGTACAAGATCAAGGAAATGGATCAAAAAATTGATGATTATTAGAGAAAATGTAGAGGCATGAAGGAAACAGTTATCAAGAAACCTAGTTCCTGGCACAGCCTGAAATTTAACAGATTGAGATGTCTGAATTTTGGGAATAAAAGAGAGGGAGTATGAATACAGACATGCTTTAAATGTCAGGTTTGGGATCAAAAGAACTTTGTTTTGTAGAACTGTAAACAATTGTTTGATAGACAGACAATAAAAATTTGAGGAGTAGTTGTAGCAAAAGGGCTCTGGGAATCACAATTGATGGATATTGAGAAACTAAAAAAGGCAAAAACCAGTAAGAAGGAATGGGACCTTGGAGTTCTACACTCAGGGTTAATATTTTCTATAGAGTCTGTCTCACTGTCAGTGTCTTTCTGTTTCTCAATTCTTGCCAGCTTTTATAAGCCAAAGAAGCATAGTTTTATCCCCTCCTTGATTGTTCAAACATGCCTCCTTGGAACAAACAGAAGGAAGCCTATCTCCCATTGACTGAAGCCCACATGATCCATAATCAAGCTCAAATGAACTGTTCTTCCTATACCCTATTTGGTTACAAGACTGCAAACTAACACAATGGCTATATGTCATGTTGTTGGATGGATTTTATGATTTGACAATTTTAGGCAAGTAGGAGAGAGAAAAGAGCAGAAGGAGGAGGGAAGGAAGAAATATAGAAAATCAAAAGGAAAAGTAGCAGGAAGGGGATACAGAGCAAGAACATGGGCAAAAGGAGGGGAAGGAAGGGGAGGAGGAAGAGGAAAAGGAGAAGAAGAAAGAATATTCTGCGATGCTTTACAAATGCTTTTCCTGAAGACATGTGAATATATGTCCCCTGTCAGGAACTTCAAAGGACCCATGAGCTAAGATAAGAAGCATAAGTATAAAAGCAGACTCTATCAGGAATGCCAAATGTGATCAACAGTTTAAGAACTTTCTTAACACTTAGTAAGACTTGGTGCTTGTCAAGGCATTGATGACTATCTAAAATAGCCTACAATATAAAAGCTGCTTCTTGAATGTGATGCATTCATCAGTATAGAGTGAAAAAGTAATAGCAATAATCAGTCAAATTTTTGCAAAGTTTATGTATTAAAAAAATATCAGTTTTACTCCAAAGAGTAAGGGTATAGTGGTGATTTGACTTCTTCCTGTTGCTAGTGAGAGCAATTTGACTACAGTACAAAAAGAGACAAAGGGAATAGAAATGAAGGAAGGAAATAAGAAGGAAAGTAATTAAATGCACAGTGAAGAAAGGAGAAAAACATGGTGGATATATCTTTAAGATGATGGACGGCATAATTCTAAGTTATGCATAAATCTAAATTAAGAATCAAGGGCATGCATTAAGATCTACTTATTATTCTTTATAATCAGAAGGAAATACTAAATGAATGTGAGAGCCTATATAATTAGATATCTATGAGTTTTTGATTTGTCTTTTTTGAAGGGAAAATTTTTAAAGACTAGAAGGCCAAGACTTACCTACATAAAGAGTGATGATATTTTGAAACAGCTGGACAAATGGGAAATCTTTGTGATAAGTGTAACAATAGAATTTCTTAGCACAAACTAACATTGATTATCAGAAGTTTAAGCTGACTGAAATCCAAAAAACAGAACACATCATTCTAGCAACCTTAATAAGCTGGGAAAATATTTGAAAATACTCAAGTGTAACCATTCTACATGCAAACAGCTATTATAGAGAAACTAATGGAAAGTAAAAGAGACAGTGATTAATTGACAATATGAATGGAAGTAGAAGAGTCTGTGTTGTAGATCTCTGGTTCTGCATAGAAACTTGCAGGCAGAAAAATACTAGTAAGACTTTTTATATATTTAACCTAATACTTAACATTAAGAAACCTAAAGAAGAAACTGTTAATATATGAGTTAAACTACCTTGACTTTATATCTTATAAAACTTTAAGGATGACAATTTCACAATCAGTGGCGACAGAGACGTTCTTTGTGTCCTGATTTCTACTCTTCTCTGCTCAACCTCAACTCCAGCCCATGCTGAAATTCGTGACACACATGTGTGAGTTACCAAGTCTTCATGCTGATATTCAATTACATCCTTCATAAACCACACATGGTATTCTTCAAGGAGAAAGAGCTTTAGAAATGGTCCATGAAGGCCCTGCAGGCTAGGATATGACCAAGTAGGCTATAAATTCAAGCTTCTTCTAACATAATCCATAGACGTTAAGAGGTGGGTGACTGCAGGAAGGGGTTTCACTTGATCTTCGAAATTTCTTCATCAATGAGTCGGACAATAGATAGCAAACAGAGCAGATTGGATTTCTTCACAGGGGATATTCTTCCCTGTGTTCAAAGAATATTTTGCAAAATTGGGAGCCGGGTCATAAAGAATTCACAGGAGAAAAGTTGAGGCTGAAAATTCCACAGACATTACACTTGTGGTTACAAAAAGAATAAATGAATCTATACAGTGTCACTGAATGTAATTTATTATGTAATTCTGAAATTAAAAAAAAGTAAATCAAAGTGAAGTTTCTTATTAGAGTAATCAAATGTACAGACAAGAGCTAGAATATAGAATAAACAGTTAACAACAGCAACAACCACAACAACAAGAAGCCAAAATACAGAAGACGGAATGCCAGTATCTGGGAGATAGCAGTGATGAGCAGGAAAACAGAAATAGAAAATTAACAGTAATGTGTGCCAAACAAACATACAAACAAAAATAGTGGTAAAGAAGTGAAATCTTACCTAGTGGTTGGGTAAGAAAAGCAGAACAACACTGGGTTACGAAAAAATTGTCATTCTTTAGTTTCATCATCCAGGAAGAAGTCTGTTTAGAAAAGCTCAGAGGCTATTTTAGCCATGACGTTAAGACAGTTGTGAGAATAACTTGCTAATGCTGTGGAAGGCATCTGAACTTGTTTGGTTGTCATTATCATGCCTGTAAGGAAACAAATGAGCTGATTAAACAATGGCTGGATTTTCAAAGCAACTCGGCATAAAGAGAGTGCTTGCTGTTTGGAAGACGTTCCCAAGGATAGAGCAAATGTCAATTGTCAGAAATGAAAATAAAAACATTAATAAATAAAAAAAGAAGAAAAATGAAAGAAAGGTAGATAATAGATAAAAAGAATGAAAGAAGATAGATAGAAAAAAATGAAGATAGATAGAAGATAGAAAGATAGAACAACATTATCATCATCAACAACAACCCACTGTGGTAACCCTGACAGGAAACCTCTGGCAGGGGATATACAGATGCTGCAAAGAAGGGAGAAGGGTGGCTATAGGTGGTCTCTACCTTCATGTAAATTTTAACCTTCGAGAGTTGGAACAAAAGAGAGTTTATATAAAAGTATTGTTTATTCTTCAATATATTAGCTTTACAGAAGCGATTTTGTTACTAGTCAAGAAATTAATGATGAAAAGCTATGGAATAATGAACCTCAACTCTAATTCTACAGTGGTGAACACTTCTCTTTTTTATTGAGAAGATGGAAATATAATGATTATTAAAGTAACTAGAATATATAATAACTTTGTTGTATATTTTTATAATATAGTTTATTTCCTTGAAATTAAAAAAAAAAAAACATTCCATTGTTTCCACTGTCCTTTTCTTTCCATAGCACTCATGAACCTCTCTCTCTCTAAATTGTTACTTCTTTTTATCTAGTTGTTGCTGAAATCTAGGGATAAAATGACAAATATGATATCTTTTATTGAAGAGCTTAAAACAACAAGATCCAACATCATAGTCAGCAGCTTACGTGGCCCCAAGGAACACTTGGAATATAATGAATTAACACTGAGGTGCTGACAAACTATAAAATATACTTCACTTTAAAAAAAAATATGAAAACCATTTTAAAGCCCCATAATTACTATGTTGATTATATGATTACAATGCAACATTTTGAGATTCCTTGTTAAAAACACAATAATATATCTATTTCATTTTAATTATGATTGACAGAAACTAATAGTACAGATTGGTTTGATACTAAAGTTTAATATAACTAATAGAACTAATAGCACAGTGATTTAATCACAAGGCAATACACAATGCAATAAAACATTCAAAAATATATTAAGTTCCATTGGAGAGAAATACAAGTTATAAAAGTGGAAACATGGACAAAAATGCATATCACATAAGTTAATAAAGTAAGATGGAAACTTTTCATGAAAATTAAAAAAGCAAATAATGTATATGAATAAGCTTGATAAATAAGTTCTAGAAAATTACTTGGAGCCAAAACAAAGGAGAAATTAAATATTAGGTGTTAGAATATTGGGCAAGGTCCATGACATGGAAAACAGATCATAACTTGGTGCTAAATATCATGATTTAGAAATCTGTTAAAGACTCGCTTTCCAATCAGCAAGGCCAATAGCAGGTTGGGATAAGAATATGTTCAGTTTAGTTCCAATACATGAGCGCAAACCCCTAGTGATTAATGTTCTTACAGTGCTGAGCTTATAGTGGAAACAAACATAATGGGTCTCAGTGTCTGGTCTGAACTGTGATAAGATGGAATACACTGAGATAGATATGCAATGAAGCCTGTGGAAATAGGCCTGTAGTCTTTAAAAGGCATCGGATAAAAATACCTTTACTCCTTCAATAAGTGAAAAAAAGGTGTCCTGAGAGCAGTCACGCTTTGAAAAGATTTGAACGAAATGACTATTAAGGAAAATGTGTAGAAAATAAATAGAAAAAATATGAATCCAAATTCAAATACTGATTAGAATGTTAGATATTGTAACTTTAAGATAACATAAGATTGACAAATTTTTGTCAACATTTTGAACTAATAAAAGGAAATGCATATACCAATTATATATACATCTGTATTTACTACTACAATAAAATATAACACACAATAATAATATTAGAAAAAAAAGGAGCAATTCTTGACAAAACAGTCTAAAGATATCGCAAATACTAGTGCAAGTATAAGAAAAGCCCAGATTTTACCTTTCTATGTAGAGTCAAATAGATCCCAATGTGCACTCTGATTCTGATACCTGCTTTGGGACCCTTTCTCCTACTAGGTTGTCTTGCCCACCTTAATAGAAGGGGGGTACCTGGTATTACTGTAATTTGATATGTCATCAGTGGCTGATATTCATGGGAAATCTGCCATTTTCTAAGGAAGTATGGGAAATGATGGGGAGAAGGGAGGTAGGGGGAAGGAGAGGAGGGAGAGAGAAACTGAAGTGGGGATGTAATATAAATAAATAAACAAACAAACAAATATATAAACAGATGTAGATTTTTAAGAGAGATATGGTGGAGTGTCCTTGGGAATTGAGGGGTTACTGAGAGATGGATAAGATCAACAGAAATACAGTACATATATTTACAGCATTTTAAATATAATAATCAATTTAAAATAAAAATGTGACATATATAAAGCAAAATTTTACTCAGCCAAAGTAAAATGAATGATGGCATTTTCAGGAAAAGAGATCTCACATGGTGAGATCATGATGGTAATTGAAATAAGCAGAATCAGAAGGACAAATACAATTCATCCTGTATACTCCATTTATATTTGGTGTGTTGTATTTGTGTGTGTCTGTATGTGTCTATGTGTGTTTGTGTGTGTGTCTGTGTGTGTGTGTATTTGTGTGTCTGTGAGGAAAAGGACAAATCCATAATAGAATGCTGAGAAATGTATGGGTGCACGGGAAAGGGTAATACTCAAACGACAGAGATTAGCAGCAGAGAGTAGACTTTGTTTCAGTGGGAATTAAAAATCAAATCAAGTAGTTATCAGCATGTTCTTAGTGCTCTCTTGCTCTCTGTAACTGTCATGGACTGCTGTCTACATAGAGTAGGTGAGAAGGAATAGCTAAGCCAAGTTTGCTCTCATTATGTTATGTCAAGTTTCACAATATCTCCACCAAACTGATTCACAGAATATGTTATTAGAGGAAGCTACAAATGCATCTAAAGTTTGACAAGATGAGAAAATTCCTAGATTTCCATGCTCATGTCTATCCTTTCTATTAGTTATCTAACTTTTAAGCAGGACTGAGATTCTTGTACTACTAAGAATGCTCACATTACACATTTTTCGGCTTGTTGATTTGTGTGTTATGACAAGAGGGGTTTGGAAGTTTCTTACTGCAAACTGAATCTAATAAGCACTTAGACAGTGCTATGACACACCAAAATGAGAAATCTAAATTTCCTGGAGGCAACAAAGTGTATATAGCAGGTAGTATATAGTCTGTTTATGTTCAAGGTATGAGCTGGAGAGACAGGTGTCTCTATTTAGTTTTACATCTGGAATGATGTGATATGGGATGAGATAATATTTTCTCCTAGGTTTCAGGGTGTATTTTACATAGAGTGTGTAGACAAAAGCATACTCAGGCAGGCAGGGTGCCAATCAGTAAAGTAAGTTTAAGGTTCCTATAATTGGTCCCCTTCACACATTACATATTAACAAATTGGAACTGAATCAATGATTAAGAAAATGAAAATAATGCCAGGCATGCAGTCCTTCTATTGAGCTGGACTTAAGTGCTGGTAGATGGCTGTTGGTTACCTTCCAACTTAAAAGTGCCATAACTGCATCTCTAGAGGATATCATGGACTCCTGGATGTAGTTATAATTCATAACCATTACATCTAGGCAGGGATACTGATTGATTTAACAGTTTGGCAGCTAGCATAGCACATTTTAATATTATGAGATATAATATAAGAGATCATGTTTCCAGGTTTTCATACAGCTCAATTCCTTCATGTCTTCCTTTCTGAAGTGTGTGATTTATACATAAATAAATTATTATTATCATGTTCTTAGAGGCCACTGAAGGAAACCATAGAAGAAGGATCAGTTTGCTACAGGGATGGCCTACCTAATAGTGTGTCTAAATCTAAGGGGCTAACAGGGTGTGTGTGTGTGTGTTTGTGTGTGTGTGTGTGTGTGTGTGTGTGTAAAAATAGTTAAGGAATAAAAGGTCATAAATTAGAGAGGTAGTATATGGGATATAGGAGATGTTAAGAGAGAGAAGATGGAGGAAGAAAACGACATAAATTCAACATGTGTATGTATGTATATATATATATATACACACACACACACACACACACACACACACAGACACACACACACACATACATATATGTATCTAATATGGAGACTTTGATTCAGTCAAGAGTCAGTTCTGGAACAGAAAACAAAGGAGTTTTCTTTTATACAAGTTCACTAATAACTGAAGTTAAGCATAAATTTTGTAGCTTCTCATAAAAAGAGGGGGAAAAACTTCCAGAAGGGAAAAAATCAATTTTAAACTTAGTGTCAACACCACCATATTGTAAAATAAATTCCCTAGTGCAGGTCATCTCTTGAGTTAGGCTTTACATTTCGGTAGCTACATATATTAGATTTTGCTATCAGAAAATCCCCTACTACCGAACATCTAAATTACATCAGCCACAATCTGATTTCTCTGAATTTACTTCAACAGCAACAAAAACTATTTTTTCCATCTTCAGAGCTAATATCACTACCATGACAAATAGGAAAAGAAAAACATAATACTCTATGGGACTTAGCCTCAAATTTATAGCACCATTCTGGGTTCATGAACTGGTATGAAAGGCATAAATACAAGTTAATTTACAAAGATATGCAGCACCTCATCAGAGTATCACTTATGAATTAAAACACAGAAACATAAATATGTTCTCCACTATCATATTTTTCATGCTGCATTTGTGTTTTCTCCATAATCTTTATAGTCAATCTGTAATTTCCAATGACATGGGTCTTCAGAGAAATAATGAGTTTGTGAGGGTGTGCCTGCATCATGGAATAGCCTCCTGAGGAGGAAAGACATAAGTAATCTTACTTCTGCGCACAAATCTATGCCATAGGGGTAGAGTGCCTGCCTTACTAACTGCCTACCCTACTAACTGTGTTGCTGCTTCTTAATTCTTGAATGTTCTAGAATCTATAAATGGGAAGGAAACATTTGTTGATTAAGATGCCTAGTTTATGGAAATTTAAACTAAATAATATACTTTCTAGACTCTATCAATGATGTTTATTTTAATATATGCATATGTAGATTAACACATATTAAAAACTATGCAACAATTTAGAATAAAACAGCAAAACCATATTAACTTTGATTTCTTAGTCAGCCTTAAGGGCATTTTTGGGTGTAATTATCAAGATGATATAATATGTGAATGAAGTTTATTAAATATCAACTATAGGGTTCTGAAACTATCCTCAAAATTACTTTTTCCATATACTTTACTATTGGACATCACAATAACCATAGAGGTCAAAGCTAAAAACTACTAAAACTCTAACTCTAAATATTACATTTTAACATAATTTATCTTATTTTCATAAAAATGGGAAACTCTTTAAACTTCCTTGCTATTTATTAAGAATTGTATGGTATAAATATGCTGTTAATCCTCAGAGAAACAAAAAACTCTTATGCCATGTTTAGTATGAATGCAAAATCCCTTGTGATCTATCAGAACCAAGAGTTTGTTGTCGGAACCAAGAGTTGTAGTGAGAAGTATGGTGAACTTAGAATAAGTAATGCAGTTATGTTTAAGTAGAGGAACTAGTCACTGTCTATATACCTATCTATCATCTGTCTAACATCTCTCACCTCTCTCTACATGTAATACATTGATCTGTATACATATGCATTAAAATGCACTCTTGTGAAAAGTTAAATATGTCTGCTAGATAAACATGTAATAAACATTCGAAGGAGGCATTTAATCTTAACAGTAATTTTTATATTAATCTGAATTTGACTTTTACTTTTCAATTGTCATATTTCCTACATTTTAAATTTAATTCCCAAAGGATTTTACATATTGTCTATTATTTTTAATCTCCATTTTGCAAATGACAAAACAAGAAAA
The DNA here is from genome assembly GCA_021653895.1 of Mastomys natalensis. Taxonomy (NCBI): domain Eukaryota; kingdom Metazoa; phylum Chordata; class Mammalia; order Rodentia; family Muridae; genus Mastomys; species Mastomys natalensis. Next base: position 818,819 of record JAJTUV010000861.1, on the reverse strand, counting down.
TGGGAAGATGATGTGTCATGCTCTAATTTATAAAACCCTTCAAATACACTCTCACGTCAAAAGGTGACCTATTGTCTAATCCTATTGTAACCATAGGACAATGGTCTTTATTACTCTCTAAATTATCACTTTTCTCTCAAATGCAAATCTTCCAGTTTATATAATTAGATTTATTTATGATTCCCAGGGTGTAAGGGAAAGGGAGGAAATGATTATGATATCTGAAACAAGACTTCCCATATACATGCTACTACAACATTTAAAAATGTTTGCATGGTATATGTTTTATCATGAAAACAGATAGATTTTGTGGTAGATAGATAGATAGATAGATAGATAGAGAGAGATATCTGTGAATTGTCAAAAATGATATGCCAGAGTCAAATAATATGCAAAAGCAAAGAATGTTTTATTCTGCAGAAGTCCAGCTTGTGGCAGTCTATGATTTGGACATACCAAGGTGAGCTCGCAGGCCCAATTTAAAGCACATTAGGGGAATTCCAGTGTGGAGTATTTTATCTTTATCTTGACTGGTTAGCCCAGTCTTTAGGGGTATAGGGGTCTTTGGGATTGACTAGGGATCTGTGGACATTCCATCCTTGCTGGAATGGTGTTGGGTGTGTGTGTGTGTGTGTGTGTGTGTGTGTGTGTGTGTGTGTATGTGTGTGCGTGTGTGTGGTGTGTGTGTTTGTTAGGGGCAGCTGGAAACTTTAGCTGGTGGAGCCTGGAAAATGTTGATAACTCATTGCCCTTGCCTCAGGCCAGATGTTGGGGCAGCTTCTGATGGCAGGGTAAATGCTAATTTGCTGCTCAAGGCCTGTGATTTTTTCCAGTAACTAACTTTCCTGGACTTGCCCAGTTCTGGGAAACAGAGATTTAGTCCTAGTCTTCTGAACTGCTAGTTTGAAGCCTGTCACAGAGTCAGCCTGTCTCTGTCCTCTCAGAGAGATAGATGACGATAGAGAGACCTCTCTTCTCATTTTGAGAATGTGGCATGATCCTTTATCAGATATTAACGTGAGCAAGAAATCTTAAATAAATACATTCCTCGTTCATATAATACATGGAGTTCAGCAAATATTTTGAGAAACTTGTTATGTTTGCACAGTCTCATGCTACTCTTAAATTATTCTTTTTTTTTTGTTTTTGTTTTATTTATTTATTTATTTATTTTTATTTTTGTCCTTCACAAAGCAAATAATATTGAAATAGTGAAATACAGTGTAAACCCAACAAAAAATATAAGTTATAGTCCAGTATCCCTCATGAATATACATACAAAAATTCTCAATGAAGTAGTTGCAAACTAAATTATTCTTATGAACGATCTTATTCTTATGACTGTTTGGCCCCCTAATGAGCTCTTCTAAGTAAAGCACTACACTTCCTGTTACCTGCAGGCTCCAAAGATTCTGGTGTTGTCTCTCAAGAGAATTTTTAATGTATATGGTAAAAACCTTAAATTTTAACTTGACTTTACTTTTCATAAGTCATTTTTAAATTCTCACAAAGCAGAAAGACTTACATGCTTCATAAGCCTTATGTATCAGTGTGCCATGGCATTTGATGTGACCTGTTTCCATGTTATTTCCTTTTCTCTAACCATGGGAACCTGAGAGAATCTGAGAAGCATGGGAGACATATATATATGCCCATGAATTAGAAATAGAGTAATGATGGGCATATGGGAGATTTTTGGGCAGAAAGAAAAAGGAGGGGAATATGATGTGGTTACATTATAATATCAAAATAAAAGAATAGTTAAAATGAAGCTAAAATAAAGAAATGAAAAAAATAAGCCTTCAACAGCATGATAATTTGTTCATTTTAAGTAAGCAAAGAAAAAAGACTTATAACTATTTTCCTTAATCCTTTTTTATGTTACTACAGAAAAACAAACAGATAAAACAGTGAAAAATAAACTTTAATAACAATTTTTTAACATCAAAATCTACTTATCAGTGATGTGGTCCTCTGGTAGCTGAATCATCATGTGGAAATATTCACAGGAGATTCAAGATTAGTGTGTAGAAGAATGATGGCCAAGAAAGGGAAAAGTATCGCTCATACTTGTGCATCCTTACAGGAGACCAGCAGTAACCTATAAATGTGGTTAATTATGTCTGTGACATAATTATCTTACATTACTATCCAACTCATAAAAATTCCACTTACTCATCATAGCTATTACTGAACAAACATTAGAAGGAAAAATTTAACCATAATTTAACTAACATTGTTAGAACAATTGGAAAGGATTTAAAGAAAATAGCATTTTATTTTAGATATTCATTTTAACAAATTCAGTTTGACAAATTATTTCATACCACATGTAAAGAAAACAAATATTTAATATGAAAGAAAGAATGGGAATATTTGAGTAAAAATACCAAAGGACAGAAAACATTTCAAATATAAAGAAAAACAGAACTCTAACAATAACAGCAACAAACAAACAACAACAAGAAAAGCAGTTTAAAGAATTCCTAGTCAACCAAAACCAAAAAGCACAGTTAAAAACCCAAGCCAAACTGGAAACTATTGAGCACCTGCAATATGAAATATAGCTTTACCTTTATACACAAAGAACATTACACACCAGCAAAGGCATGGTCATTAGTAGAATGAAAACAGAGTATAGTATTAAGCAGATATCAGAAAGGAAAACATAAATGTCTTAAGTATACATACTTTTTTCAGATATTTTTCAAAACTTTTGTTTTGTTTGTTTTGCTCCTTAAGACACATGGGTCAGATATCATCTGATAGAAAATTCTGTTGTATAGCAGAAGAAAGAAGTGAGAAAGGAAGAGGGCAAGGGAGTCGGGGCATTTCTTCTACAGCTGATACATGATTGTACATTCTCTGTTCCACAGCTCTCCAGCCTGGTCTTTGCTTTCTGGCATGATGATCCTGTCTTTCTTCCTCTCTTGGTCCTCTCCTTACCCTCAAATCCTAAAGTCCATCTCCCAACCCAGCCATTGGCAGGTGACAACTTTATTTACCAGTAGATACCAAATGGGAGTAGGAACTTCAGTGTTCTACAGGGAACCCAAATAACATAATGACATGACATAATTTAGGTCAAATCACAAAAGACACCCAAATGAATTAAGTTTAAATCATACTCTATGTACATATCCATAGAAATGTACAAAACCTAGACACTCTTTTGCCTAGCTTTCCCATATGATTTTAGTTTGTTTCAACTTGTCAAATAAAGTTAATAATCATACTAATACTCATTTTCACTGAGTAGAAATTAAAATTCTATGTATACAGAAAAATGTATGCATATTTCTAAATCTAGTAACTTCTATTGTACAAGAATTCTCAAAATTGACTTGAATATCTTGTGCAAGTGACAGAAAAGTTGATGAAATTTTAAAGGGTCATCCTCATTGAGACATTGCTAGACACCATTACTTGGGAGACAGCAAGGCAACTCTTTATAGTGGGTATAATTGTATAATTGTATAATGGTAGAATCACCTTCAGACAGTTGGATTTCCTCCCTTTAAGGTAAGTCAGAATGTCATACCAGTTGGCTGACAATCTCAAATGACCAATGATGTATCACTTTAAATTTAACTTTAAACGTTAAATTGTAAAGTGATTTTTCTGAAGTCATGTGACAAATCCACCATCTTCCAGGACCGGAACCTCAGAGACTTGAGTGGTTCATCAATGTGTTTAATGTGATTAAATAGCTGCTTCCATGTACATAACTCTTCTGCTTTTCCTATTCATTCATCACTGTTCTGCCTTCCTGTTTCCACCTCTTTATAATTTTTTTCTTTTGTCTTTCTCTTAGGTTCTCTTGAATTTCAAACGTGCACATATAAAGACAAGTATTTTCTTTAGAAGGATGAACAAACATTTTTCATTTACTTAGAAAGCACATGCCATTTTGTTTCAAAAGATAGTTAATTGATTTGTATAGCACTCAATCTCAACTACAGAAAATGAGAAGGAGCGACTTGAATCTCTCTGAATGCTGTGCTGTACTCCCTTTCTCTAACATCCGACATCACTTTACAGGTTAACCTCACTCTTCTCTGCCAAATTTAGCTGCTGAGTTTCCAGAATACATGACACAACATCTGTGGTGCTTTCCAGTGAGATTTATTTAGGCAGATTTTCATTAAAATAGCAAGTGAATTGACTCAATAAAATGTTGCTTATCTTAATAAAGACCCTTAGAGCTTTGCAAATTTGCATTTAATAGTCTTTAGTGCCATTATGGCATTAATAATATGTGCCTAAGGAGTAATAATGAAAACTTTATACTTTCTGGTTAATAGAGGTCGCTCCATACTCTTCCATTTTTATGCAACTTGAGCTTTTAAAATAACAGACAGAAAAGGAAGGATGCTTATATACAAAATGTGGTCAAATTGGAACTGCATACTTAGATTAATGAGTCTGTGTCTTCTCCTAATATAGTAGGATATCTATGTTACTTAAGATAGTAAAATACCATATATTTACTTTCTCAACCTCTTAACATGTTCATTCAGCATCTTGTAAAAATAAATTACCTTTGATTTCTTCAAGACTGCATAGACAGCAGAGCTAGGTTTGAAATGGATAACATGAGAATGAATAAACCAAATATAGAAAATATATATTAACCATATGGTTTTTGTTTGCTTGCTTGTCTTTTCTAGTGTCTTTGCTTGTTTCATTGTTAATGGAGTGGATTCTTCCTTACGATACTAGTCTATCCTTTCAGTAGGAAATGTTCTGTTTAGCGATCTATTACCATTCTTAAAATAAACTCAGCTCTATGACATTTAACATGAATGATACTATTTTCTGTGGTCGACTCACAAATACTTAATTCAGGAGCAGACTATAAATCATCATAATCCAAAATTTTCTTTAAAAATTACATGTGATTTTTTATAAAAATGATTTGCGGACAATTCAGTGAATCATTTAAAAGTAACAAGAAAACGTAACTGACATCATTCTTGGCTTCCATTGCTTTGTTATTAATTCTATCAGGTAGAAGTGTTGGAATTGTTAACCCAAAAGAAAATAGAGGGAGGTAAAGGAGATACTGATATTTCCAATCCAGATTTCAGTTAAGCAAGTTAAGGTTTTTATTTCTGAAAACAGCATTGCTAAAGAAATTGTCGAACGATTTAGGTTTACTGAGCAGAACTTAGGTCTAGATTCATGCTAGAGATTTTACACGTGAGCAGTGTTTAAATGATGCCTCACATTTTAGGCAGAAAGTATTCAAGTTGTGACGTTTTCTATTATGAAGAAAATATTGTGGGCTGCCATTTACATTTGCTGAGGCTTAGGACAAGTTTGATGAAAATTAAGGTGTGTGTTTACAAAGGCTGGAGGAGGTGCTGAAAAAGATTGAAGAATGGCAAGAACAGTGCATCCATACTTTCTCAAGATTTGTGCAATCGTCATTTTTTTTCAAATTTTCCCTGGGGTGTGTTATAAACAACCAGCACTAAGATTTCCTTTTACATCAATGTTGATTTTTTTTCAATTCAAAGCTGCCTAGTGAAACACAGATAAGCCTTTCTAGTTGTATTTCTTCAGAATGTCATCACCCACAAATTGGCTAGAAGCATCTGTCAGAAAGAAGAGACACATTAAGAATAAATTCACAGGGATACATTCCAAAGAAGAATACCACAAAATTGAACCAGGAAAACAAAACATGCTCAAAAGGGCTAGCAAAATGTTCAGAGAAAATGTTCTCCACTGAATGATAAAATATCTTCAAGTTAAACACAAATAAGAGTAAGCCACATATTATTGGACTGGCTCATAAACAAACTCTAAGGCAGCTTTGAGCTTATAGTCAAGAATAAATGTGCCTGCTGTTTTACACAGAAGAATAGAAAACAAATCACTGTTTAAGCAAAATTTCTAAGCTAGAACTGAAAACCACAGTGGCAAGATTATTTTTCAATAAAATAACCAAACTTACTTGTCAAAGTAACTTTCAAAAGGACTAATGCTAAGAGGAGCAGAGTTCATCCAGTTCATATATGTGATTAGTATTCAATTTATACAGCTGCAACCAAATACTTGAGGCTGGGTAACATAAAGAAATTAAATTAACTCACAGTTTTAGAGAGAAAAATCTCCAGATTGGGCAGTTTGCGAATTTATTCTATGGTAAGAGTTGTGCACTGTCTTTCAACAGGACATCAAGTGGAGAGGTGGGATTTCCATCCCAGAGTCAAAAACTCTGATCCATAGTTGTACCTGTCTGAAAGAACTGCAAGGGACAAAAATGGAGAAAAGCCGGAGGAAAAAGACGTCCAGCGACAGGCCTAAAGTGAGATCCATCTCAAGGGATGGACCCAAGGCCTGACACTATTACTGATGCTATAGTGTGCTCACAAAAAGGGGTCTCTAATGACTGTCCTCTGAAAGACCCTAAAAGCAGCAGAAAAAGTCAGATGCAGATATTTACACGCAACCAATTGACAGATGTGGTTACCCCTGTGGTTGAATTAGGGAAAAGTGGAAGAAGCTGAAAAGAGGGCGATCCTAAATGAAGACCAACAATCTCAACTAACCTGGACCCCTTAGATCTCTCAGACACTGGACCACCAATCAGGCAGCAAATACCAGCTGATATGAGGCCCCCAACAAACATACAGCAGAGGACTCGCAGGTCCGGGTTCAGTCAGAAAGATGTACTTAATCCTGGAGAGATTTAAGACCCAGGGAGTGGGGAGGTCTGGTGGTGTGGGGGTCAGGGTAGGGTGGGGTCATCCTCTTGGAGACAGGAGGGAGGAGGTATGGGACAAGGAAGAGTCAGGGGTGAACCAGGACAGGGATAAAGTGATAAAGTCTGGACTCTAAAAAAAGATTAAAGAATAAATAAATAAAAAGAGTTGTGCAAAGCATGACAAAGCCTTGTGCAAGAGAAAGATTAAAGCCACGGAATTGTTTATGACTCACTAGAAAGAAGAGTTGTTCTCAAGAAAATCATTATCAGTGTCTTTAGCTGAAACACACTACGCCTAAAGAGATAACTGTCTTTACTTTGCTGAATGGTTTCATCATCACTTACTATCCACAAAATGAGGACAAACTTCTAGTGTCTGAAAAATTAAAAACTGACTCAAAATATAGATGAATTATATCAGAATCAAATTAATTTAAATATAAATTAAAGAATGTTTCTTTGAACTATATTTTATATGTATGTTGTTGTATAAATTTTTAAGCAGTCACAAATAGTTGTCTTACGCTGTAAAGTTTATGGGGAAATAAATACACTATTCCCTATAATCCTTATGTAAACCATGTAGAAGCAGCATGATGTAATTATCCATCCTGAATGAGAAGGTAAGGCAGAATGGCACTGTGACAATGGAAGGACACAGCTGCTGCATTTCCTACGGTGAATGAGCCTAAAAGTAATGAGTGGTACCAAGATGAGTTCTGAGTCTTGAATGTCTTCCACAAGTAACAACCTGACACCAACTGGAATTATCCTATTCAAAAATTCTAGAATCCCTGTGTTGAACTCTGACTGCTCGACTCAAAGCCCCAACCCCATGATGAGCTCTGAGAAACTGGAGTATAAAAATATAGATTGCTATATGAATTTGTACATCACACTTACTATGATCCATGTCAGCCTTCCCTGTATTGTTCCAGTTTCATTATATGTGCTACAAAAAGTGGGATCAATGTTCTATTTTATCTATAAAATATTTAGTACTTACAACTAAAGCAAACTGCTGATGAGCCTTACTGACTCTTTCTATTTCTTTGAAATAATGAGTAGACTTCTTGAGGGAAAACAGCTTGACTGTAAATAATTCTGTGTTCTTCATACATGTTCTTGTTCAGTGTGTTCAAGCTTTTTCATCATATTGATAAATTGAAATTTTTGACACATACCATCTCATTCTAACAGCTTATCAGAATCATACCACCCTCATATCATTATATCGAGTGCTGAAGTACCAAGGGACAAATTCATGGTGATGATGATGATAATGATGATAGAAATCCAAAAAATCAGATATGCCTAACCAGCAAGTCACAGAGAAACAGAAAAATCCTATGAATCATATAACTGTGAAAAAATTAAACTCATTGATGTAGCAGCAAAAAATATAATTGAGGAAAATGCTACCAGAGTCCCAGTAAGACATGATAATGCCAAAAGTATTCTATTTATAAGTAGGAAACTGTGCTGCTGTTAATTCATGATCAAGATCTGCAGGGTTACAAATTCAGGGACAGAGTGAAAAACAAAGTGGCCCTTTATTGAATGACTTTCAGGAGATTGTGAAAATTTAGTCGGAGTGCTTTCATATGAAAACAAAAAAAAAAACAAAAAACCCAGTTTCTATAAGGTGATGTGGTGGTTTAAATAGAAATGTCCCTCCATAGCCTCAAAGATTTGAATGCTACAAGGGAATGACACCAATGTATGACCTTGTAGGAAGAGGAGGTGTGTCCTGTGGTTCTGGTGGGCTTTGAAATTTCAAATACTCAAATACTCAAACTCTCTCTCTCTCTCTCTCTCTCTCTCTCTCTCTCTCTCCTCTCTCCTCACTCATGCCTACCTGCTGTCCACCTACATATCTAGCACCAATCTGCCTGCTTTCCACCATGCCTCCTTACAATGATGAAAAAGGACTAAACCTCTGAATTGTAAGCCATCCCCAATTAAATTGAGACTTTTCAGAATACTAGAACAGTTACTAACACTGGGACATCTTATAATATTCTATTATTTGGAGAAAAAAATCAGTCAAATTGTACAGGTAGAGTATATAAGTAGGGATGATTATTTGCCTCTTATCAGGTTTATAAAACAAGAGTATACATACAAAAGTTTCCACCTCTTCATACAGTATGGCATGTAAAAGGAACACAAATTTCAGCTCTAGAAAATCTAGTTTTAATTAAATTTGCTAAATTATTAATGAATACACTAAGTTTAATAGGAAAACAAATAAGTTGAATTTCTATTCCTGATGCTGGGTTATATAAGGATGTTTTCATAAAAGCATGAAATGTGCTTTAAACATATATCTTTATATCATTCTTGCTTCCCTTTATCTCTGCTCATCTCCTCCCACTAGTCCCATTCATTTCCCTAAATAATTGTGTTGCTATTTTTGCTTCAAATATTATATACATGATTTTATGAGTATACATAACATAACATTACCCTTTGACTTAAGTCGTATCTCCCTAATTTCTTATCTTGAATAATCTTTTGCTTCCTTCAGAACCCATCCATCATACTAATATTTTTAAAAATCTATTCAATTACATTATATTGTCCTTCATTTTCCTCTACCCAAACTATTCTCATATAATACTTTTTGCTCCCCTTAAAATTCATGTTTTTTTTTATTCATTAATTTTTGTTCACACACACGACACACACACACACACACACACACACAAAAAATAATATATATATTATAGTGTGTGTTATGTATATGAATATACATATTTATTCCTAAATACATAAATATAGGCTGATAAGACTTATGATATTGCATGCATGCATATTTAGTGGGCTGACTATTAGAAGGGTGTAAAAGTGATGTCTTCCTCTTCCCTCTAGTTCCATGCTCTCAGAAATAAGACACAGACTAAAAATGTACTTAAATATACATTGGCCATATAGCTAGGCTCTATTCTGATTAGATAATAACTAAAATAATCCAAGTATCTACCTACATTTTGCCATGTGGCTGGTCACCTGTGCATAGGTACCATGTATCTCTTCTGTCTCCTCACATCTTCTAGGGATCTATAGCTATATGGTCAAGATTTTTGGAATGAATCTTATTTCTGAGAGTATGAGGTTAGGAGGAAGAACTGCACATAACTTCTACAAATGGCACCCAATGTGGGGGCCTTTTGTTAATGAATTTTCTTTAGTATAAATGTAAGCAGTGAATTAATTTGGTGGCTTTATTTATTCACATTATGCAAATTCTCAATAGCCACACAGAGTAATCAAGATTCATTTAAAACTGCATCTTAATAGCTGAGCAGTTAAATGATCTACCTTATCCTTCTATATTAATCTGTCTACCTCCAAGTCCCATCCCATGATACATATATACATATATATTACTATTGATCTGGTTTTTGAGCTTAAGGTATGGTTCTACGGATCTCTCTCTAGAACTTTCCTATGTCTTCAAACCCTCCATCCTCCTCACTGATCTGAATCTTCCTCTCTCCCTCTCTCCTTCCTCAATTAGGGAGATATCATGACCTATTCACTATTCCACCTAGCCATTGAGTGATCAGCATTTATTGATAAGGCAGAGAAAAAAATAGGAATAATTGTTTAAACAATGTTGAGATGGGAGATTCTTGGTATAATAAAAATTCCTAATTAGAAACAAGTTATTATGTCAGAAAAATCAGAAATTGAATATCACAAGGGTAAACTTTACACAGTGTACAAAAACTTATGCCCACAGAAAGGAAGCAACCAACAATCTTACCCAGCTATGATACCATAATACACATAACAAGCTACCTGACATAATGTTCCTAAGGTCATAGAAGTAGGATATATACCTTGAATGTAAGAGCCCTCTAACTAGACATATGATCAGCACAACAAGAGTAAAGGCATCCATGGCACTGGAAACCTAGAGAATTATCCAGAATTGAGAAAGTTATGATTCTTGAAGAAGAAACTACAACCATCACTTTACTAAATCAGGATACAACTACATTCTAAATATTTATCCTTTACCCACAAATGCATCGTAGTTCTCACACATCTCAGGAATATTCTCTTTGCAATAGATGTTAAACATGACAAATGACTACATTCTCTGAAAATGCAGTTGTGGAGCCATCAGTGAGATTGTGTCATTTAATAATGGCTAAATCTCAGTATTCAAATTTTACCAATATTATTGCCTAAACATACTGAACCAGGAGTGACACTAAACCCAGTAAAGTGGATAGAGAAAAGAAAGCTCATGAAGCATTAATCTACACAAAGAACTATAGGTAACTAAGATATACCGAGAGTGGGAGAAATAGCCTTTCCCCAAAAACAGCGTTCAATTGTTTATTCAATAGTTTGTTCCTTCTTATTATAAAACATTACAGCAATACATGGCAAATGTTTATCAAACGACAGAATAAAATGGCTGATGAAAGTCACCAGTCAGAAAAGTGAGCAGGCATCAGACTATACAAATAAAGAAAAATTGACATTTCACTTTACCTCAATCAGAATGGCAATTATTAAGAAAAAAATGAAGCCAGGAAGAATATAGTAAAAAATGAAACTCTTATAAACTGATAGTATAAATGTTAACAAGTGCATCCTTCATAGAAATCAGTATAGATTTTTCTAACACAAATGAAATATATTCACTATGAGTCTTAGTTATACAACTATTAGGTATTTATCTTTAAAAACTCTAAGTAAACACTATCGCAGACTTATTTTATATTAATTTTATTATCACACTGTTCACCATAACTAAATTAATGAATCTACTTCATTGCTTTTCAACAGAGGAATGCTTGTTTAGATTTCTAAGAAAATCTGCAGAAGGTATATGTCTTCTTTACAATCATACACAAGTTCTGAGATAATAATTTTCTGATTACAATGTCACATTTCAAATGATTAAACACTAAAGTAAATTATTTTAAGTTAGAAAAATAGGGAGAATTGTCCTCTGAAAAGTAATATACATAGAGAAGTGTGTGGTTCTATGGTAATTATTGCAAACTCTCAGGAGTCTGCTTGTCAACAATATACTAATTCCAGAGCATTTTGTTTTATTTATTCAATCATCCCAAACCAAGCAGTAATAACTGTCTCTTAGGGGATACTTTCAAATCCAATACGTAATTATCGTCTAATTGAGCACCAATTTTAGTGTTTTAGACAATCAGGTAACAAATAGTCATTGAGATAAAAGGCTACATCTAGGGCATTTGATTGTTTTTCACAAAGTGAAACGTGTGAATATACATTCGCAAAGGGAAAAATGAAAGTATGTTTATTGAAATACAGTTGTAGTTTTTAGTTGACCATTGGGTTTTGCAGAGACAGACAGCCAAATTTCCCTAATTAGTTTCAGAATAAAAGTGGAAATGAATCACATCCAGCTGTCTGACTTTGTATTTCTTTTTTTATAAATGAGTTTATTTATTTATTTTACACCCCTCCCTCAGCTTCTCTCATTGCCTCCTTATCACTTCCTCTTCCCCTATGCCATACTCCCTTTCTCATCAGAGAAGTGGAGAAATGTCATGTATATCTAACCACCTTGGCATATTAAGGACTAAGGACTAAGTGCATCTTCTTATTGAGGCTAAACAAGGCAGTCCAGTTAGGGAAACAGATCCAAAAGTAGGCAACTGAGTCAGTGACAATCCATGCTTCTACTGTTAGACATTCCATATGAGGACCAAGCTATACATCTGTTATATATATATATATAATATATATATATATATATATATATATATGTGTGTGTGTGTGTGTGTGTGTGTGTGTGTGTGTGTGTGTGTAGAGAACCTAGATCTGTCCAATACATGCTCTCTGGTTGGTGGTTCAATGTCAATGAGTCCCTACCTGAGAACGTTACTTGATTCTGTAGGGTTTAGTGGTGTCCTTGATATCTCTGGCTCTTTCAATTCCTGTTGTGGATAGCCTCAGCCTTGTATTTTGATCCTAGTTCCACCCCCTGAGGAGGATCGAATCAATGTTGTGGATAGCCTCAGCCTTGTATTTTGATCCTAGTTCCACCCTTCTGGGAGGGGCTGCAGAGGATGATTGAATCTGCACACAGTGACGTCTTGTAAACCTTCTGTCCAATTAAAACATGTAAAATAAAGGCTAGAGGAATTCGATATAAAAGGCAGAGCAGAAGAAGAGAGAGGGAGTCGCAGGGAGAGCAGAGGCAGAAAGAGAAGCAGAGGAAAAAGCAGGAGGAAGCAGAGCAGAAGGAAGCCGGCGTAGAAGGAAGCTGGCAGGAGAAGGAAGCCGGAAGCCGACGAAGGAGGAGCCAGAGCTGGGAGGACAAGCATGTGGCGTGGAAAAAACTCAAGTTATAAGGGATCTCATAGCTCGGGATTAGAGTAGTGTAGTGGTAAATCTGCCCAATCTAGGCGTGCTATTTATACCAATAATTATTGAGTTGTGTTTTCCTTTTACTGGCCTCCTTAGGGTAGGAGATTTAACTGCGACAAATTTGGTGGATTAAATAATTCCCTCTACTACATGTTGGCACCAAACATCTACTACACCTTCCTCCCCATCTTCCACAGTATTTCCCGAGCTCTGCCTAGGTTATTTCACTCTCTACACTAAAACAGCCTCCCAAAACATTAATATCTAATTTAGCATATATACTAGGTAAGCTGGCACTATACTTTTGCTAGTCCCTTCTCAGAGACTAGAGTAAAATAATAGATTATATAAATGTTAACATAGCATATGTATGTGGGATAAGCATAATTAAAAACCATGAAAAAATAATCCTTTTTGTCCTAATATGAAATTGAGTTAACCTAAAGGCAGAGAGATAATAATCATCCCAAGAAGTGTACTTATTAAAACATAAATATTCTCTATATCTTTGCCATATCATAGAATATCTTCTAAGGTTGTAAAGAAAATCCTTTATATTAAGAGAGAATATAGCTCTTTACTTAGAGTTAAGAACTCTGGAATGTTGGGAAGAAATGCTGGGAAGAGGGGAAACAGTCTTTCCCATGGAAGACTGTTTCCCATTAATTGTTTATCAAATACCAAATGGTCAGTTCTGAAAACAGATATACAAGGTATTTATTATATATTCAGAAATATACACCAACAACAGAATCAAGAGCAGTCATGTGTTTGAAAGAAGGCAAGGGGCAAATTCAGTGTAGCGCACCTATGGAAGAAAAAATGATATAATGGTATTTTAATCTCAAAATATAAGAATGTATTTTTTAATTATTATTTATTTATTTAATTATTTAAACCAAATCGTAATTTTTACTTATTCACACAGGGGTTATAAACACAAAAAAGCAGGACGTGGGGAAGGGGATAACACTGGAGCTTAGGTGTTCAGGGGGAGTACAGATATCTTTCAGAACAGGGTATCGGCTGGGTGAATGTTCAGGGGACAGGTCACTATGACTCTGCCTATGATTCACTTGTCCTTATCTATGTTGGTACTATCCACTGAGGCTACCTATTTATTAAACAAAGAAAATAAATAGTATAACCACAATCATTGCAATGGAGGTAGTATGCAATTGATGGTACCTTTAAAATTGAGTTGAACTTTTTATATGCTTATAAAAACTGGAGAAAATCAATGCTAACTAAAGCCAAATATAATCTGAGGATATAAGTTCTAAAAATATTATGGCTTTTCATTACTTCGTGCTTTGCCACTTTGACATGCAAAGGTGCTTTCCTGATATTAACAAGGAGTATTGTCATGACTGAAATCTTGACATTAGAAGAATCACATTATTTGATAAAATCCATACTAGATTTAATATTTCAGTAAGTTTTGCCTGATGTCTACTTTCTGATGTCATGTACAATCTAGGCCACAATGTCATTTTTTCTTATTACCTTTTCTTATTTGGTTCTTTGAATGTCTGTAGGTGCTTCTTGGTTTGATTTTTAAATATATGATTTATAGTATTAAAGATGCCCAATTTACTTCTACAGTTGACCCTTTATTCTGCATTTTCAGAATGTGTACCTACTGAGGAAATAGCTGCTATGGATTTGGAGATGTAGAGAATGGAAGTAATGAATCCGTTTGTTATGCCGCCTCTTCATATGTCCAATGTGGACTGCCAGAGATGATATTAAAATTGACTCCTTCACAAAACTTAGGTTTGTGTCTGTGTGTGTGTGAAAGATTTCATCATTTAACATTTGTGTCCTTGGGTTCAACTCTTTGAAATGATGCTACTAAATGCATCTCACCCTTAATACAGGGATAAGCCAGCTAATTATTAACAGATGTTTGTTAAATATCTTAAATGTTTATGAAATTCTCTATTCTATTCTTATCTAAAACTCTAAGAATTTTATTTTTTTTTACCTTGTGAAAAATACTAAGAAATATGTGAAATCAATATATATATCATGCTATATTGCAGGATATTTGATCACACTGAGAGCACTGAGATTGTGTTATTTACTAAAAACTAATAAACAAACAGAAACTTGTTTCTACTTGTGGTGTGGTTGATCCCTTAGCACACACTTTTTAATGCCTCTGGGTGGAATACAGACATACCCTTAGCACACATTTTTAACCCCAAACAATGAAGGTAAATTTAGTTTATAAAAAAAGTACCCATGTTTGAAAGTGATGTTTAACTGAGTGGCAGAGAAAGTGAGGAATCAGAAAAAAATCTTCCCAACTCTCATGAGATCAGAGAGGAAGCAGAAACAACATAAGAGGAAGCAGCACAGAAGTGGAGGAGAGGAGACAGCTTTAACCAGAGAATTTTACAGAGATAGGTTGAAGAGAGAACAAGCTAGACAGAGGTGAAGACAGAATGATCCAAAGAATGAGAAGGAGCCAGAAGATGAGAAAAAATAGTCAGAGTTAATTTGAGGACAAGTAGAACAATTCAGGAGAAGCCAAGAGAATCCAGATGGAATCAGTCAGTGGAGAAGAGTTTGACCCGGAACAGCTGAGTTGAACCAGCCAACCAGAGTTCAGAAAGAACAGGAAAGTGAGTTTTCAGCAGTAAGTCTTAGAGGCCAAAAATATTCTTCTTTTTTTTTCCTTTTTTAATTTAATTTTTTTTTTTTTTTGCTTATTCACTTTATAACCTGTCCCAGTCACGCCCTCCCACAATCCTTCCCCATCTCTTGTTTTCTGAGTACCCCCTCCTCCTGTATCCCCCACCCTGCCACTTTAAGTCTCTGAGAAGCTAGGTGCTTCCTCTCCCATTGAGGCCAGATGAGGCACCCAGCTAGAAGACCATACTCCATATACAGGCTGCATGTTTTGGGATAGCCCCCACTCCAGAAGTTTGAGACCTACATGAAAACTAAGCTGCACATTTACAACATATGTGCAGGGAGGCCTAGGTTCAGCCCATGGAGGTAGATCTGTGTAGACTAGGTATGCTCCACGGTTGGTGATTCAGTCTCTGAGAGCTCCAAGGGTTCAGGTTGGTTTACTCTGTTGATCTTCCAGTGCAGTTCCTAACTCCTTAGGGCCCACAATCCTTCCGCCTAGATTAGATTGTACTGGAGGTTAGTTGCTTCTAGAACTAGGCCTATGTTAGCAGTCATTAAACCTCCCAGATGACAATTACATCAGCTAGATAAAGGATAGTTTAAGAATTCTATCTTTAGCCAAAGATCATTTACATGTAATCTAGAGTTGATAGACCCCCCCCACTTATCAGACTCCTGATAAATGATAAATGTCTACCAAGTATCAGTAATTTTGTTATAGTCCATAAATAAGCAGGGTTTTTTTTTATAACATTCGTATAAATTATTTATATGAAGATTAACAATTTAGCATCCCATAATGATTTTTGCAATATCTGTATGTCTCTAATTGATTAGAGTTGAAGAGCAAGCTCTCAAGCATTTAATTAACTAAGTAGGCAACTGATTACTTAACCAGCTTACTAAATAACTAAGTAAATGAATGAATAAATGAATGAATAAATAAATAGTAAACCAAAAACCAGAACAAAGCCTTTTCTCTGGCTCTCAACAGTGAGTATTAATTGTAAATATGTTGATGTAAATATTAAATTAACTAGGTCGATTTCAACAATGAACCTCCTTACACATCAATAACACAGCTTTACTATTGGATAAAGAAAAAAAAATGGCTTCAGGAAACACATTTCCTTATTAGTCTAATTGAAGAAAAAAAACATTATTACTTTCAGCCAAATTCTTGTAGATTTTTTTCCAAGTTAAAAGGAAAAATCTATATCACTTAAGAAGGAAATTTGATTAAAATGTTGCAGTACAATGGGTACTTCACTGATTTTCTTTAGGTCAATATCAAACTTGCATTCATTACACACAGGTAGCCAAGTAATTCAAATACAATACCTCCCAAGGCAGCAGCTGCAGACCCTAAATTTAACATCATATAAAGGCTAAAACTTGAGAATTTTTACAATGTACTATGGATCACATCTGCTATATCTTGCTAGAACTTAGCACATTAACAGACATATCATTTCAGGACATTCAACCGAAAAAATTATCTTTGGCTTACATTTCTGAACTTTAGCATTTCAGACAAAGCAATATTTGATTATATAAATTTGGTTGCTATCTAGACATGAGATATGAACTGAGGAAAGCAGTATTTTTTTTAAATAACAGGTAATAAATCAACAAAATGGAGACAAAATAATGAGTAATATATACAATGAACACTAGAATATAGACATTTAAACTCCACTCTTTGTCACTAGTATATTATATATAAATATTATATATATATATAATATCATGTTTCTTTTCATAAATATGTAATGTCTGTATATCATTTAAGTTATTCATGATGACTTTGTAGGTCACTGTTCTGCATATTGTTATTTTTAATCTCAGTCATGTATATGGTTACTGATCATTGAAATGAGGACATGCTCACTTATTAATGGGGGAAAGAGAGCCTGAGCCATCTGTCTTATATAACTAGGTAAAGCTTCCAGTTGAAAGATTGAAAAAGGGACACCAACCCAGCCATAAAAACTTCAACCTAAAATTTGCCCTGCCTGAAAGTAACGCTGTGTAAAGATGTCACAGAATTTTATGGCATGGCCAGTTTAACACTGGTCCAGTTTGAGACACAGGCCACTATAAGGAACCTACATTTGATAATGCCTGGAGGGACAGTAACCATGAGAGAGATAGTTCAGAATCCTAGAATAGAACCAAATTGACCACCAAAATACATAAATAAAATGAAAATGTAAATAAATAAAGTCAATGAAATTATTCATGATACTCTGTTATACAATAGACTAGATCCTAGCTTAGTCATCATCAGAGAGGCTTCATCAAGCAATTGATGGAAACAGATGCAGAGACACACAATTCAATATTAGGTAGATCTCAGGAATCTTGCCAAAGACGGGGAGGAACTATTTTGTAGGATCCAGAGGAGTTAAGGAAACCACAAGAAAACCCACCTAATCAACAAATTTGAGCTTATAGGGGCACACAGAGACTGAATCAGTCTGCATGTTTCTGACCCAGAGCCTCTGAACATATGTTATGGTTGTGTAGATTTGTCTTCATGTGGAAATCCTAACAATGGGTATGGGGTAGTCTTTTTCGACTGTTTTCAGGACTGTTTTCTTCCTACTTGGATGTGTTGTCTAACTTTAAAATGAGAGGAGGTGCCTAGTCTTATTATGAGTTGATATGCCATGTTTGGTTGATATCCCTGAGAGACCTACCATTTTCTGAAGTGAAATAGAGGAAGAGTAGGTTTGGGGGAGAAAGAAAGTTAAGCAGTGGTATTGGGAAGAGAGGAAGGAGGAAAAAGAGTGGTTGAATATAATACATGAAAGAAGAATGAAAAATATTTCTTTGATCATCAGATAGATGATAAGCAGACAGACAGACAGACAGACAGACAGACAGATAGATAGATAGATAGATAGATAGATAGAAAATTTTATTTGAAATTGTCACCCATCTGCACATTAAATGGGATCTGTGACAGAAGAAGAGCCAGGAATTAGGGGCCATCTTTGTCTGCATAGTTATTCTAAGCTAGTCTTAACAATGAATTAAGTTCTTGATGCACCCAAACACTGGTAGGTGAAAATAAATTTTAAAAGAAAAATAATTTCAAGCAAGAATGGCTTATTTTTCCCCAACGCAATCACTTGAAATGGTTCAAGAAGAATGTTTTCTCTCTCTTACATAAATTTCAGATTCAAATCTTCTGTTCTGTATGTCCAATATTGTCTTAGTTTCTGTTCTCTTACCTACGTTTTTCATCTCTAACATTCCCTCAGTTTTTGTTTTCTTTGGTTATACTTTCATATTTAAGTCTTCAATGTTGTTGTTGTTGCTTTTGTTTGGTTTGTTTTTGTTTGCTATTTTTTGTCACCTCCTTCGCCTGTCTGATTCTATTTTCCTGTATTTCTTTAAGGGTCTTTTTCATTTCTTCTTTAAAGGACCTTCATAAGATCAGATTTAAGGTCATTTTCATGTGATTCAGCTGTGTTAGGGTAGCTGGCTGTACATGGGAAAGTAGGCTCTGATGGCACCATATCGTCCTGCTCTTGTTGATTGTGTTCTTGTTCTGGCCTTTACAACTGTCCCTGGTTGTCCCTGGTCACCTTTATACTTGCTTGTCTCTGGTCATGACAGGCCTCAAGTAATCCAGGCAGATTTGTGATTCAGAAAGTGGAATTCAGGGGCCAGGGTACAGTTGGCCTCTGCTGTGTGTGCCCTAGGGAAACCTGGTGGGCAAGAGGCTTGAAACAGGTTCTTACCTGACTGTATCCTTCCTGTAGGCTTTGGGAATGCAGTCAGAGCTATAAAGAAGAATGAAAAATATTTCTTTGATCATCAGATAGATAGACAGACAAACAGACAGACGGACAGACAGACAGACAGACAGATAGATAGATAGATAGATTAGATAGAAAATTTTATTTGAAATTGTCACCCAGCTGCACATTAGATGGGATCTGTGACAGAAGAAGAGCCATGAATTAGGGGCCATCTTTGTCTGCATAGTTATTCTAAGCTAGTCTTAACAATGAATTAAGTTCTTGATGGGGTCCACTGGGAACAGAGCATAGCACATCACTGCTGGGCTTGCCCGAGTGAGACACCACAAAACTATTTCCAACATTTCCTACAGTTCAACATGTTAAATGCTTTAGCCAGAACGCTTGGCAACACTATAATTTCTGCACAACAGGAACTTGTTGTATTACTTAAGGGTATGTGTTGTATTACTAAAGGGTATGTTGTCTATCAGGCTTTAATATCACATTTTAATAACAGTTTATATCTTCATAAATATAAATTGCCTGTAACTGACAAGAAACCTGAAGTCTAAGTCTGTTGACTATCTTAGTTATAAAACATTGCAGAAGTAGGAATAAGAATGTATAATTTCTAGTTTCTGCTTGCTTCTCACATTCTAAGTAAAAATTTTCAATACTCTTGATATCAGAAATAGGCCAAGAAGCATTCTGTCATCTTGGCAGTGTGGCATTAGCACTTACAAAATAGTCTCTTTTGAATTTCCTACTAAAAGACCAGAATTAACAGGGTACACCTTTGCTTCTCTGGAATCACCACTGATTCATAGTGAATTCGGATTTTTTTTAGTGCACAACTCCTAATTGATAATTATGCAGGAGGGACACTAATGCAACTGGACCTCTCAGAGGCACAAAACAGCTCAGAAAGGAGATTTGGTCTTGATGATTTTGTGTTGCAATTGGCCTCATCAAGGTTATTTGGAACTGTGCTGCAATCCACACGCTTCCTAACACCCATTCACCTTCACGGTTAACAACACAGCAGATTTCAACTGCTATGCTTGCTTGCCTTTTTTCCTCCAATATATTTCAGACACAGCCAGTTTTAAGGGTTCTCCTTCCTGGAATAGCCAAATTAATATAAGTAACTTCCTACATGTCATTAAATAGATAAAGAATTATGCATTAATATGAGTTGAGAGAATAAGAAGAAATGTACATCTGTACTACATAATGTATTATTTACACACTCAGTAATTTCTAAGGTGTTTGTTTTTTTTGTTTTTTTAAGATCTAAATACAACTACACCTTCAGAAGGTATCTTCATCTTTTTCATATTTTTACCCTTTGGATATTCTTCACATTGCATAAATTTTCAGTTCCAATAGTCACAAGCACTGTTAACTAACAAAATTTCCAGGGTAAAGTTCATTTATGTTTAATCTATATTCTTATGTATGATTGATTTGATCTGAGAAAGATATGAATAATCTCTTTTATTTACATCACCTTTATCTGGATTTTATAACTCCATTGCCAGTTTCTTATTCAGAAGTGTCTCTGATTTCAGGGATGACTTTTCTTAATTGATATCCAAAATATTAGTTTATGGTATGCTTCCATAATTTTAAAACTATGGATATTTTGAAATAGGCATTATTTGAATTCTATACATTACCAAATAGTAAGCAGGATGTTTGTCCTCTCCCTGTTTTTGACAATCGCAACCCTCCAAATATGATTATCCAAAAGTATATTAAGAACATTCTCAACTATCTCTGAAAGAGGAAATCTGCTCTCATTTGAAAACTACATGGGGTCCTTAATGGGGTCCCTAATGGAGGAGTTAGAAAAAGGACTGAAGGGGCTGAAGGGGTTTGCATCACTATAGGAAGAACAATAAATAATATTAACCAACTGGATCCCCAAGAACTCCCAGAAATTAAACCAAGGAGTAGACATGGAGGGACCCCTGGCTCCAGCCGCAAATGCAGCGGAGGATGGCCTTGTCGGGCATCAATGGGAGGAGAAGCCTTTGGTCTTATGAAGGTTCAATGCCTCATTGTAGAGGAATGTCAGTTCAGTGAGGCTGGAGTGGGTGGGTGGAGTAGCACCTTCATAGAAGCGGGGGAAGGAGGATATGATTGGGGGTTTCAGGGGGGACTGGGAAAGAGGATAACATTTTAAATGTAAATAAAGAAAATAACCAATAAAAAAAAATCTATAAAGTAGCCTCATTCACTATAGACTAAATAGAAGGCAAAGTAGATCTATAGATTAATACATTTATTCTCAGGACATTAGAAGTAGTTGATGTCTATGAGAAAAGTGAAAATACAAAGTATGAGAGAACATGAATGATAGATATGTAGAATTGATAGCAAATAGCTACGTAGGTAACATAATTATTTTTAAAAATGTAAGTAGATAAATGATAAATAAAATATATCTGTGTATAATAAAATAGAAGATAATTGGTGACAGGAAAAATTAAATATATTCTGAGATCCATTGATTTCTCATTTTCAATTGCTTCAATATTGTGTTCTTGGTTCTACTCTGCTTTAATTTTAGAGCTGATTGTTGAAATTCTGTTGACCTCATCATTACAAGAATCAGGGAGATATGGAAATTAGTAGGTGACTGTCTTCTTTTCTTCCTGCATTTCATAGAGACTCAAAATTTAAATACAAAGGTCTAAAACTAAGTAATCTCATTCCGTTTTTATGACATATATTTAACGGATGAGAAGTTTTCAGTGTTCCTTATGTTCCTCTCTGTGCAAGATCCTTGAGAAATATAAATGATCAAAACAAACAAAAGACAGAAAGATGAACTGTTGCCCTAGCAGTTTCTGTTCCAGTGCACCATTTCCAACAGTCTCACTCATCTGAAACAAAATCGGACTTCCCAGTAATTACTGTTCACTTTGCACTGAGGAGGAAGTAGAGATGGTGAGAGTGAACTTTTGTCATTGATGTATAAAGATATTCAATATGAAATGCTTCACATCGATATTAACTAGAGGAAAAAAGCTAACTTCTGTGTTTCCCATTATCTAAACTGTCTTTATCTGTTACTTACTGTGTCAGTTGTGGTGTGCTATACCATCCTGGTTACTTTCATTCTTGGCTTATATAGCTTTAATTATTCCTATATAACAATATTTTATGAACTTATACACTGGGTAGCTGGAGTGAGAAGAAAGCAGATACAGGTTGATATCCTTTAGGCAACCACATATGGCACTTCCCTGCTTAGAGTAAATTTAAAATCTGATAAAGCCATGAGGCTAGAAATGAGGCAGTGAAAATACAAGTTCCTTCCAATTAGTTATAGACAAGACGTTTACTGTGTCACTTATTAATAAACCATATGGATTATAGTACACGTGCACAGGTGTTTAGACTTTCAATAATACTGTGTAATTCAGAAATGAACAAAAGTCATTGGTAAAGGGGGATCAATCAAACATTTCTTGAAAAGCACACAATTCACAGAACTAAGAGACCACAGCTGTTGAAGGAAAGAGTCCAGCTAAGTAAATGGCTGATATATATTATACTGAGCCACTGTTTTCTAAGACCAGTGAACAACATATTATTCTCCTCAAGTTCACCAAAAATATTTTTTAAAATAGTATTTTAAAGACACTTGTAAGTCCCCATAGTAGAATCCATGCACTTTTACCATTTCCACACATTCAGGAATATAATTATTTTCAGATTCCCCAGGTTTCTTTAATAATTGTACCAAAGCATATTATGAGCCCTCAAAGGAAATGTTTAGTCTGGGAAACTGTTCCCAACTACAGCTCTGTGTTCTGTTACATTGTTACCAATTGCCTCCTTGTTCTTAAAATGAAAAATTTCACCTGAGCAATGTACATTGTTTCTATCAGCAACTTTTCTTGTCTATCTCTGACCACATAGACCATCATATACAGCTACTCAGATTTAGATGTGCAGAGGCCCTCAGATTTAGTTATGGAAACAGAGAAAAGTCCTTCCTCTAGGCAAAATAAATAAATAAATAAATAATAAAAATAAATAAAAAGCTAAAGTCATGTGTAATTGTATCGAGCCAAGAGGAGAATATTACAATAAGTAGAGGCTTCTAAAAATGTAAGAGCATGCCTGAAAACACTGTGGAATAAATAAATTAAGTGTGAATTTACAATGCACTGAAGTGAAAAACGAAAGTCAAGTATTCTGCCAGTGTAAGACTACGTAAATTAAATAAAGAAGTGTGATTTCACACAGATACCTTTAAATGTATCTCATCAAACACATGGTATATTTATATTATTGCCTGAAGAGAGCAAACAGAATGGTACTTATTTACCAAGAAATTGCTACAAGGTTATGTATCATCCAGGAATTAGATTTTCAAGAAAATTTATGTTTCTTTAACACAAGTGAATTCAGGAATTTTAAGAAAAAAAAGTTTAAGTTATGTTCTGTCTGTGGTATCTCTGAAAAGTTATGATTAAAATCTGGTATCAACACTATGATTAAATAGTGTTTCAAGCATTGTACCAAGCCTTGGGCAGTATCTGTAATACCTTCATTTCTGAGACAGTCGTTGTTAAGGGTGATATAAATAAAGAATATGTACAAGTATTTTATCTTTACTTTTAGACTCACAAAGAAAATCATAATTTCTCTGTAAATTTCATCCTCTGTTAATTACTTTTTCATTGGGATAAGCTTCATCGATAGTTCATTATTCTTGAAACTTCCATGAAAAATAAATCAATCTAAATCAAAACATGTGTAAAGCTACCATTAACTTTGGATAACTTTAGAGTCAACAATATCAGTTTAAAACTATGAAATAACAAGTTAATTAAACAGCAACTAATTCTTTGGTCCCAGAAAAACATAACATTATTTACTCACTAATATGTAGCAAGTAAAACATCATTTTATTGTCATTGGTGATTTATTTCTATTGTTACATGTAGTATTTTTTCTTAAAGCTATAAAATAGATTTAAAATTTATTCACAGAGATTTTACATCTAGTAAGAACATTACTGACGTTTCTTTCTCCATTCTGTGTAGAATCTCAACATTGTGAAAGCTAGAACATAGTCAGGAGGCTTCCAGCTTGGTTTCCCTTATCCTGCAGTCAGGGTATGTTGAGTCTTTGAGTCTTCACCAATAGCCTGTATCACCTAGTTAGTAAAAACTGTATTGTTTGGCTGGTAGGCATATTTAGTTAAGTTACAAGACAGGTCATTTTTGTGTGAGTTTTTCATGTATCCTTCATTTGGGCTAAACCTATTTACTCCTTCATGTTCATTCAGTTCTTTTTTTTTTTTTTTTTTTTTTTCTGTCCTGTCCCCAGTTTCACAGTTCTCAGTAAGTCTATAAACTACAATACAAGTCTGCCAGGTGAGATGTACCTAAATGTGTCATCATGATAGATATGTCTTTTATAGAGGTAACCAATTACTCTCTGCATGGTACTGATGCCTGCTTCCTAAAAAAATGCAGTACTGCTACTGCAAACACATCCGGGGAAGTGCAGGCTCTAGGGTTAACTAATATTGCCAACATAAAGAGCATAAGATTATACCCTAGATTATTCTTCTGTAGGGAATATGATGCCCACATTCTTAGTAAACAATCTCACTCCCTCTTGACATTAATTTGTTAATTTGAAATTGCATCTTCACGAGGTGAACAATCAAAATGGAAGGAATGAAAGCTGCAAAACAGAAATGATCAATTGTAAGACTTAGATCCCTGTCATATTAACCCATTGGGATTACTTTTTTATGCTTTTCTTGACTTTGAAACATAATTTAAATAAAAATGTATAAAATGTAGACCTCTCCTCATAGCATTCAGTTTCTAAAATGTCAAAAACATATATGAACTTCCCATGCAAATTCAAGCAAAACATTGATAATTCTACTAAAGCCCATTTGCTTCAGTAGTGTATCCCATCTGAACTAAACATGTCAGAAATAGAGTTCACTGGGAGAAAACTTTATAAATTCAAACAAGTAGGAGATAATACTTTTCTTGGTCATGTCTCATACTAGAACTCAGAGAACATTGTTATTCCAAATAATAAAATAGAAATACCTCATTATTCTTGAGCTGTTCCAAATTACTACTTCTCCATAGAAACCTATCCAGCCTACATGTTTGTGGCCTCTCCATCCTACTTACAACATGAAATAAAAGAGCTCGGCATTAGCTTGTCAAAAGGAAGCAAGATAAATGCCAATCAAACAAGACCAGTGTGGCAGTCAGAGCTTTCCTACCCTTATATATCTATAGTATCTAGTTATAGCCAGATATTCCCCAAAATGTATAGATAATAACTCAACAAAAGGTACCAAACAATAAGTAAAATTTGATGATTTAGTGTAGTGAATGAATTTCAAGTCATCCAAATATAACAGATGGAACACATATAGTAAATGAATGAAGCAAAACAAGTGTTTGCAGAATGCAGAAATATACACATAACTTTAGGAATATATATCTTTGTTCACATAGAATAGAATAAGAGCAAAGCTGTGAAAGTCAAGAAAGGAGATATTCTGCTAAAACTCCCTGAGAGAACAGTCCTGGCAGGAAGGCAGGAACATTACTTTCTATTAATTAAACTGCCTCCAGTGCTCAGGACCCTAGGACCCTCAAGGAACAAGGTTGTGATGTTTTAATGCCTTGAATTTGCTAGGGAAACAGCAGCAGTCTAAAGTTAATGATTGGAAGCCTGAAGAGCTTGAGAAAATGAAGGTATAACCTCTTCCCCAGTCTGTAGGCTAAAGTCACTTTTAAAAAATGGATTACATTATTTATTTATTTTGCATCCAGATCTCACCTTTGTATTCTTTTCCCTTCTTTCCCCCACCTCCCCTTTTCTCACCTTCTCCTCAGAAAAGGGGATCTTTCCCATGGATATCAACTACCCTTGGCATACGAAAGAAGAGGATGGCTTAAGCCACTTTTAAATCTATCATGTCCAATCTAAAACATAAATCTATGTGATGAAGGAGCTAGGAAGTTGGATGAGACTCACAAATTTATATTTGTATATTAAATCTAGTAGGACTCCCATGCAAAGTTCTATTAATCATTACTTTTATACACAGAGCTTAAGGAAGTAGACTAGTCACAACTGTGAATAATTAAGAGACATATTTCAATATACATTCAAAAATTAAAGAAATCATAATGTCCTTACTCAAGTGAAGATACTTAGACACTAGGATCAGCTAAAGTGGATTAGAGATTTATAAGATACTTGGAGGATATTCAATCACACTGTGAAGCCTGAGATTGTATTATTTACTGAAAAACTGTTATGGCTCAGTCCTAGTGTACACCTTTAATTATAATAAATATTTTTTGGACTTAAGTCTTTGGATTTAAGTCCACCGCAGGTTTAGAAGTGGAGCTAGCAAATAGTTGTCAGACAGTGAACCTATAAAATAATAATAATATAAAAAAAAAACAAACTAGAGAGTTGATAGGACAGATAGAAAGATGCACATTGAGGAACAATCAGTTTAAGAGGTTCTTGAGTGCATACCATGTGTGTTCTTTTGTGATTGGGTCATCTCACTCAGGATGATATTTTCTAGCTCCATCCATTTGTCTAAGAATTTCATGAGCTCATTATTTTTAATGGCTGAGTAGTACTCCATTGTGTAAATGTACCACATTTTCTGTATCCATTCTTCTGTTGAAGGACATCTGGGTTCTTTCCAGCTTCTGGCTATTATGAATAAGGCCGCTATAAACATAGTGGAGCATGTGGCCCTGTTGCATGTTGAAATATCTTCTGGGTATATACCCAGGAGGGGTATAGCTGGGTCCTCAGGTAACACCATGTTCAATTTTCTGAGGTATCGCCAGACTGCTTTCCATAGTGGTTGTACCAGCTTGCAATCCCACCAACAATGGAGGAGTGTTCCTCTTTCTCCACATCCTCGCCAACATCTGCTGTCACCTGTGTTTTGGATCTTAGCCAATCTGACTGGTGTGAGGTGGAATCTCAGTGTTGTTTTCATTTGCATTTCCCTGATGACTAGGGATGCTGAGCACTTCTTTAGATGTTTCTCAATCATTCGAGTTTCCTCAGTTGAGAGTTCTTTGTTCAACTCTCTACCCCATTTTTTAATAGGGTTATTTGATGGTCTGGAATCTAGTTTCTTCAGTTCTTTGTATACCTTGGATATTAGCCATCTATCAGATGTAAGGTTGGTGAAGATCTTTTCCCAGTCTGTTGGTTCCCGCTTTGTTCTGTTGACCGTATCCTTTGCTTTACAGAAGCTTTGCAGTTTTATGAGATCCCATTTGTCAATTCTTGATCTTAGAGCATACGCCATTGGTGTTCTGTTCAGGAACTTTTCCCCTGTGCCCATATGATCAAGGCTTTTCCCTATTTTCTCTTCTATTAGTTTCAGTGTAGCTGGTTTTATGTGGAGGTCCTTGATCCACTTGGAATTGAGCTTTGTACAAGGAGAAAAGTATGGATCAATAAGCGGATATTAGCCCCAAAACACACAATACCTAAGATGCAACGCAGAAACCTCATGAAACTCAAGAAGAAGGAGGAAGACCAAAGTGAGGGTGCTTTTGTCCTTTTTAGAACGAGTATCAAAAGATTCAACCAGAGCTCCCAGGATCTAAACCTCCAGCCTGAGAACAGACAGGGGCAAGCTGTCCTCTGAGAGGCTCTAACCAGCAGCTGACTCAGACAGATACAGACATCCAGAGCCAAACAGTGGATGGAGCTTGAGGACTCTTAAAGAAGAATAGGTGGAAGGATTGCGGGCCCTAAGGAGATAGGAACTGCACAGGAAGATCAACAGAGTAAATGAACCTGAACCCTTGGAGCTCTGAGAGACTGAATCAGCAACCGTGGAGCATATCTAGTCTACACAGATCTACCTCCATGGGCTAAACCTAGGCCTCCCTGCACATATGTTGTAAATGTGCAGCTTGGTTTTCATGTAGGTCTCAAACATCTGGAGTGGGGGCTATCCCAAAACATGCAGCCTGTATATGGAGTATGGTCTTCTAAAAAAAAAAAAAAACAACAACAACAACAAAAAAAAACAGTTGTTCAGTTATTCATGGAATATTATTTTTTTATATCTCTTATATTCAGTTTGCAACTACTTCATTGAGAATTTTTGTATGTATATTCATGAGGGATACTGGACTATAACTTATATATTTTTGTTGGGTTTACACTTGATTTCACTATTTCAATATTATTTGCTTTGTGAAGGAGCTTATTGTGGTTCTGAATTTTTTTAAACATAACTCAAAAAGTATTGCTTGTTTGAAGGCTCTATAGAATTCTTGTATAAGTATATCTGACCCTTGGTATTTTGCTTGTTTGTTTCTTCTCATTTTATTTTTGTTGAATGCTTTTTAAATTTTTTTGATTTGCTGAAAATAAAAATAAAAATAAAAAAATAAAAAAATAAATAAAAAAAAAGAGGTTCTTGAGACAGCATGGAGGAGAGTGGCTGTTTGGGCCACTGATTGTGGAGGAAGGTCAGCTGGGTGCCTTCTCTGCCTCTCTGAGCTCGCTGGCTTTCACCCTAGCATCTGGCTCCCAAGACTTCATTGGTAAAATGGAACTCTTGGGATTTTTTAAAAACAGCATACCACCCTTGAAATCTTATAATGTATTGTGTAGTACATACCATCAGTTTTTGTTTTAATACACCAAGTTGCCATTATGAAAGTTGCAGAATACAGTTATTGATAGTTGTTTTGCAATTCTGTCCTTGGAGCATAACATGGCCGTTGCCCTATGGACTCTTGGTAACCGTGATCCTTTGAAAAAAAATCAATATTTCAGGCCAATTTATTTTTCTCCTGAGCAAGGTGTGGTTTGTAAAACCACATGTCTCTCCAAGGACATGTAGACAGTTAACAATTGCTGAGACATAGAGGGGAGAGAAATTTCTCCAATGGTGTAATCAATCCTAAGCTGTCCAAAGCTGGCTTAAATAACCCTTCAGAAATTTTTTCCTTAAAGTAACCATAAGAAAAATCATTGATTAATGAAGATATGCTTGTATAATTCATTTCTTTAGTATGATATTAGCACTCTATTTGGGGTGAATAGAATTTTCTGATGACTTCTCCACAAAAGTTTATACAACAGTTAGATATACAGAATAGTTATGTAGAAGCTCTGCATTTTTCTGCTAAGTTAAGAACAAAAAAATTGAAATAAATGTTCCTGATGCTTGGAATGTGTCAAAGATCATATAATGTGCACATAATTAACTGTATCCTAGCTTAGAATGACAATCCATTCTCTGTATAATAGATTAGATATTATATGCATTAACATTGTTTTTCAGAGAAATAAAGTGTTTTAATGCTTGCTACAATTCTGTTAGCAAATAACTGCATCATATTTTATTTCAGAAATAAGAATGGAAAGAAGCAACGTGTACACAGAAAGCTTTTCCACAGAGGGTGAACAGCTACAATAGTGACTATCAGGCCCTGGAGGATCTATGGTTAAAGTCTTCCTGAAGACCTAGTTAGTACAGTAAAAGATGGTAACAAACAAACTTCTCAAGAAGGAAAGCAACTGATAATTCTACCCATCTAGGATACCTATGTACCATATCAACACCCTTCATTACAAGATAACCCTAAGGGAACAGTAACAACTTGCATACCTCTAACTGGAGTTAAATCCTGCTGAGTAAGAGAGAAATAATGACTGATATTGAAGTCATGGATGACCATGGCACTACATTGAAGTCTTCAACCACCAATATATAAACAAGAACAATTTCTAACTACATTCTAAATATTTCATCTTATACCCATAGATAAGAATAGGCCTCATAACTCATAAAAGACACATCTCTTTGAAGCAGACAAAGACCAAGATAGAAAACCACAACTGACACAAATACAGAGAACAAGTGAATGTTGGCCATCGTTAAGTAATACATTTGTTCATAACACAATACTGGCACATAAGGCTCCGGGATCATAGTAGAATACGAAGAGTAAAGAGTGTAAGAGCCAGAAGAACAGGAAGTTTGCTATGAGATTGTGTTTCATAGAAATGTCAGATATCCTACATCCATGAAGTCTCATAAGCATATTTT
Source organism: Mastomys natalensis (assembly GCA_021653895.1). NCBI lineage: Eukaryota > Metazoa > Chordata > Mammalia > Rodentia > Muridae > Mastomys > Mastomys natalensis. Next base: position 788,203 of record JAJTUV010000861.1, on the reverse strand, counting down.
CCTAGGTTAAAACCTTAATAAGTTAATATACAAACAGACATGTTACATGGAAGGGAGAAATCTCATACAGTTTCAATTCTAGACAAAGAACTATAGGCAATAAGGAATGATTGAGTGAAAGAGTTTTCCCAGGGAAAAGTCTCCCAATTGGTTACCCAATACATTAATCACATACATACAAGTAAAATTATAAAGATTGAGAATGTATCATTTATTTATTTAGGAATATATACATATAAATACACACAGACTATATATATATATATATATATATATATATATATATATATATATATATATATATATTAAAGAGGATAGCAGACATGAATTTGAGAGAAATTGGAATGAGCATACATGATAAGAGTTGGAGAAATGAAAAGGAGAAAATTATGTGATTATATTTTAATTGAAAATTTTTGAAGGTTAAAAAGATACTGTACATAATTTACATTGTCAAGCGGGCTTTCCTTATTGAGGAGCAGAAAATCGTTGTGAAAGTGTTGAAGGCACAAGCACAGAGTTAGAAAGCAAGATAAATATGCAATATTTTTAAGTAATAAAAATCAAGGCTTAGTGTAAAAAAAAAAAATTACTATACAGGCTTCTGCCGTCATCTTTTTGAGTGTGAACAGTACCTGTGATTTTCCTCTTAGCTGAATATGCTACGGTTGACACAGAGTACATCATTAAAAGCACAGGACTTTGATGTGCTATTGTTGGCCTACACATTCTAATTTCCGTGACAAATCTGAAAAGGGAAGTTGTAGGATGTGTTCTAAATTTTGAAAGCATCAAATGCCAGAGTTTGTGAATTTTCTTGTTAAAAGCCAGAAGATGAAGAGAGGTTTTCACATTCTTAAACTTTATATGGTGAGAATGTTCCCAATAACTGCCTGAGATTAGTAAACCTTGATCACTAAAGAAGCATGTGCTTCATTCTTCAGCCTGGAGATCACAGCTAAAGAGGGTAGAAAGCCTAATCAGTGAATTTTACAACAACCAATGTCTGCTGTTTCATTTTGTTCGATTTGAGGAGATAGTGTAACAAAACATTTAATAACAGAGTGAAAATCAAATTCTTAAAAGATAAAGTCACCTGAAATATTCTCAAAGATTTAAGGATACAATAATCATGATAGTAAAAAGATTAAAGAATTTTTTATGATGGCTTAGATAGTGAGCATATTCATCCTATTAGTCTTTACATTTCCATAGTAACTATCAATTTAGATATTTAAATCCAAGCAAAGATAACCCAAAGAAATGAGCAAGCTCGATATAGTACACCATGAAATATAAAGAATACATGCACATTTCTCATTTTTATTAATAAGACTTATAATAAGCATATTATTTGTATTAATATTCAGAACCCCATTAACAAACTGGTATGCCCTGCCCTGGGAAAGACTATTTCACAAGGTCTCAGCATTCCTTATTTTCCTGCAGTTCACTGTCAAAGATTGAGGCCTCTTGAAACTTCTCACTTCCATGTTAATATGCCTGTGGTGTTTAGATTTATTTAGGTCATGTCAAGAAGTCCTATTTTCAAGATTGCATGGATTTAGTGTGTGTGTATGTGTGTGTGTATATGTATTCATGTGTGTGTTTACATAGATATATATGGAACAACAATTAAAAAAAAAAGGCCATGAATTTGAAAGAGAATAAGGGATATGGGAGGGAGAGAGGAAAACAAAAGTGAAAATGATGTGGTTATATTACAATCTTGAAAAAAAAAACTCAGGCTTTGAAGACAGTCTAGGCAGCCTATTATTTACCTGTGAATAGTGTTCACAGGAATTTACAGGCATATGGGAAAATTTAACAATGTACAAGGTACAGAGTAGGTTATCCCAATTATGCCACAAGAGACATGCTGCTCTGTATGCTTTTATCCTAGGTACTTTATAGTTAGAAAAGTAATATATGTAAATTTTAGCAATACAATAAATCAAAATGTAGGCCTTTATACTTCTGGAGCAAGGCCATGCCATCTGCAGCAGGAAATTATATAGCATATCTAAATCAGACTCTAGAATATGGGATTTGTTTCAGGTGAAACACTTGAGAGTGATTCATTAAATCATATGCAGGCAAGAAATACCATGTGAGGTGGCTTAGTTATATCCACAAAGGCATAGGTCAAGTGGAGTATAGATGCAATTAGGTTTATGTTGGAAGCATACATATTGGACTAGACAGTAGGTCTAGAAGGCACACATTATCAATATAGTTGTTAGGTATGTACTGCCATCTATGCTTCACCAGAAATTCTACCACTACTTGTGTCTATAACTTCCTGGGGGTTCTTTAGGTGAAGATAATTTTAAAATATCCAAAATATATCAAATATGGGCTATATATTTGTTAGGGTTTCCATTACTGTGAAGAGACATCATAATGAAGACAGTTATTATAAAAAGCAACATTTAATTGGGACTGGATTGCAGGTTCAGACATTCACTCCATTATCATGACATTATGGAGGGAAGCATGGTATCACCCAGGCAGGCATGGCGCTGGAGAAGCTGAGAGTTCTACATCTTGATCTGAAAGCAAACAGAAGAGTGGTTTTCAGACAGCTAGGAGGCAGGCCTCTCAAAGTCTACCCCTACACTTTGACACTTCTCAAACAAGGCCATACCTCTTGATAGTGCCAATCAATGGGCCAAGCATATTCAAACCATAGGCTAGTTTAGTAATTATAAACTATTCATAAGTTGATGTATCCACACACAAGGCACCTTAAAATCAACTACCAATGTTTGATAGTATGAATATCACATGTCCTACATATACTTATATACATATCACACAAAAAATAAAATAGAAGTGAACATGATAGCTATACCGGATAAATCTGTGGGTAATGAATTATGGTTTGCTTACAATTGTAAGTGATAAAAAATAAGAGGTTTCTCATAAAAGGCAGAGAAGTATAATCACATAAATGAACTTATGAAAATGTCCCAACTGATGATAATCATTTTTTTATTATGCTCACAGCAATATGAAATGATTAAACTGTAAGAAGAGCACTGGTAGAACATCTCTATTGTTTAATCCCCCACTAAGGACATGCCACTCTCTGGACTGCACTGAGTCATGCGTTAATCATAGATCCTGAGTTGAAGACAACATAGGAAGCAATAACACATCTCTCACTGAATGATACTGTTTTAGTTATTATTTGTGTTTACTGTTCCATCTCTAGTCTCAGAACTATAGGTAACTAATGAATGCTGAGAGAAGGAGAATTAGCTCCTCACAAGAACAAGTTTCTGGATTTGAATTGGTTATCCAATGCAAAGTACAGCAAAGTACAGCAGATTATACTCATGTATTCATATAAGTGTGCACATATATATATATATCTGTGTGTGTGTGTGTGTATACCTACCTGTGTGTGTGTGAGTGTTACAATTAAGACAAAAAAGCCACCAATTTTAGAGGAAGAGAAGGAAAACATGGAAGAGTTGAAGGGATAAAATGATACAGGAGAGGTTGAAAGAGAAATGTGAACAGGGAAAAGTGATATAATTATACTTTAAGTAATAATACATTGAATAAAACAATAATTTTAAAATGAGATTATAAGGCATGATCTAAAAAAAATTATAAACCAGCAATTCTCTCCTAATTGGATCATTCCATACTAGAGACATCCATTTAAATTCAGGTTATGGGAAGATGTGTGTTACGTTGGTCAAGCTATATAGTTAAACAGTGTGACAAATTCTAAATGAAGGGGAGAGAAAATCAAAATCATGTGGCACATGATAAACTCAACAGAAAGCAAGTGGAAAAATAACAAGGGCCGGAATAAATTCTTTTATCTTTCTTTTTCTTTCATTTTTTTCCTTTTTTTTATTGGATATTTTATTTACATTTCAGATGTGACCCCCTTTCTACATTTCCTCAACCACCTAGGAACCCCTATCCAATCACCCCACCTCCTGCTTCTATGAGAATGTGCCCCTACCCACCCACACATTCTCACCTCCCCACCAACACTAGGGAATCCAGCCTTCACTGGACCAAGGACTTCCTCTCCCACCTATTCTAGACAGTGCCATCCTCCCCTACATATACAGATGGAGCCATGGGTCCCTCCCTAAGCGCTCCCAGGATGGTGGTTTAGACCCTGGGAGCTCTAGTTGGTTGGTATTGTTGCTCTATCCATGGGGCCACAAAACCTTTAAGCTCCTTCAGTCTTTTCTCTAACTCCTCCATTGGGAACCCTATGATCAGTTCAATAGTTAGCTGTGAGCATCTGCCTCTGTATATGTAAGGCTCAGGAAGACCTCTAAGGAGACAGCTATATCAGGCTCCTGTCAGCATGCACTTCCTGGCATCCACAAAAGCATCTACCTTTGGTGACTGCACATGAGATGGATACCCAGGTGGAACACTCTACAGATGACCCCTCCTTCAGTTTCTGTCCCAAGCTTTGTATCCATATTTGGTCCCATAGTAATTTGTTACTCCTTCTAAGAAGGACCAAAGCACCCACACTTTGGTCTTCTTACTTCATGAGCTTCATGTGGTCTGTGAGTTGTATCTTAGGTACTGCAAGCTTTTGGGCTAATATACAATTATCAGTGAAGGCATAACTTGTGTGAATTCTTTTGTGGTTGGGTTGCCTCAGTCAGGATGATATTTTCTAGTTTCATCCATTTGCCTAAGAATTTCATTAATTCATTGTTTTTAATAGCTGAGTAATATTCCATTTTGTAAATGTACCATATTTTCTGTATCTACTCTTCTGTTGAAGGACATCTGGGTTCTTTCCAGCTATTACAAATAAGACTGCTATGACCATAGTGGTGCATATGTCATTGTAATATGTTGGAGCATCTTCTGGGTATATACCCAGGAATGGTATAGCTGGGTCCTCAGGTAATGCTATGTCCAATTTTCAGAGGAACAGACAGACTGATTTCCAGAGTGGTTGTACCAGCTTGCAATCCCACCAACAGTGGAGGAGTGTTCCTCTTTCTCCACATCCTCACCAGCATCTGCTATCACCTGATTTTTTGATCTTAGCCATTCTGACTGGTGTAAGATAGAAACTCAGGGTTGTTTTGAATTATAGTTCCCTGATGACTAAGGATATTGAACATTTCCTTAGGTGCTTCTCAGCCACTAGAGTTTTCTCAGTTGAGAATTCTTTGTTTCTCTGTACCTCATTTTTTTTATTGGAAATTTTATTTACATTTCAGATGTTCTCTCCTTACCCCATTTCCCCCCTCCCTCCCAGGAACTCACTATCCCTTCCCTCCTCCTCCTGCCTTCACGTTGGTGTACCCCCACAACCCTCCACCGTACCTCACCTCCCCACCCTCGAATATCCACCCCCAACGACATCCAGCCTTCATGAGACCAAGGATCTCTTCTCCCACTTATATATAGCTCCCTTGCATATATAGCTGGAGCCATGGGTCCCTCCCTAAGCGCTCCCAGGCTGGTGGTTTAGACCCTGGGGGCTCTGGTTGGTTGGTATTGTTGCTTTCCTCATGGTGTCACGAATTCTCTCAACTCCTTCAGCCTTCACTCTATCTTCTTCATTGGGAACCCCATGATCAGTTAATGGTTAGCTGTGAGCATCTCCCTCTGAGTATGTCAGACTCTTGCAGACTTCTAAGGAGACAGCTATATCAGGCTCCTGTCAGCATGTACATCCTGTCTGTACCTCATTTTTAATAGGGTTATTTGCTTGTCTGGAGTCTAATTTCTTGAGTTTTGTGTGTGTGTGTGTGTGTGTGTGTGTGTGTGTGTGTATTAGATATTAGCCCTCTATCAGATGTAGCATTGGTAAAGATCTTTTCCCAATCTGTTGGTTGCCATTTTGTCCTATTGACAGTGTCCTTTGCCTTACAGAGGCTTTGCAATTTTATGAAGTTCCATTTGTAAATTCTTGATCTTAAAGCATAAGCCATTGGTGATCTGTTCAGGAACTTTTCCCCTGTCCTCAGATATTCAAGATTCTTCCCCTCTTTCTTTTCCATTAGTTTCAGTGTATCTGGTTTTATGTGAAGGTCCTTTATCCACTTGGACTTGAGTTTTGTACAAGGATATAAGCATGGATCTATTTCATTCTTCTACATTCTGACCTCCAGTTGAACCAGCATCATTTGTTGAAAATGCCATTCTTTTTCTACTGGATGATCTTAGCTCCTTCGTCAAAGATCAAGTGACTATAGGTGTATGGATTCATTTCTGGGTCTTCAATTCTATTCCATTGATCTACTTGCCTGCCTCTGTAAAATACCATACAGTTTTTAATTACTATTTCTCTGTAGTACAGCTTGAGGTAAGGGATGGTGATTACCCCAGAAGTTCTTTTATTGTTGATAACATTTTTCACTATCCTGGGACTTTTGTTATTCCAAAAAAATTGAGAATTGCTCTCTATTTCTGTGAAGAACTGTGTTGGAATTTTGAGAGAGATTCCATTAAATTTGTAGAGTGCTCTAGGCAAGATGGCCATTTTTACTATGGTAATCCTGCCAATCCATGAGCATACAAGATCATTCCATCTTCTGAGATCTTCGATTTCTTTCTTCAGAGACTTGCAGTTCTAGTCAAACAGATCATTCACTTGCTTGGTTAGATTCACACCAAGATATTTTATATTATTTGTAACTATTGTGAAGGATGTCATTTCCTTAATTTCGTTATCAGCCTACTTATTCTTGGAATAGAGGAAGGCTATTGGTTTGTTTCAGTTGATTTTATGTCCAGACACTTTGCTGAAGTTGTTTATCAGGTATTGGAGTTCTCTGGTAGAAGTTTTATGGTCACTTAAGTATACTATCATATCATCTGCAAATAGTAAAATTTTGATTTCTTCCTTTCCTATTTGTATCCCTTTGGCTTCCTTTTGTTGTCTAATTGCTCTGGCTAAGACTTCCAGTAATGTATTGAATAGGTAGGGACTGGGCAGCCTTCTCTAGTGCCTGATTTTAGTGGGATTGCTTCAAGTTTCTCTCCATTTAGTTTGATATTGGCAATTGGCTTGCTGTATATTGCTTTTACTTTGTTTAGGTATTGGCCTTGAATTCCTGATCTTTCCAAGACTTTTACCATGAAGGGGTGTTGAATTTTGTCATATGCTTTCTCAGCATCTAGTGAGATGATCATGTGGATGATTTCTTTGAGTTTGTTTGTATAGTGGATTACACTGGTGGATTTCCAAATATTGAACCATCCCTGCATTCCTGGGATAAAGCCTACTTGATCATTAATTGTTTTGATGAGTTATTGGATTCGTTTTGCAAGAATTTTATTGAGTAGTTTTGCATCGATATTCATAAGGGAAATCGGTCTGAAGTTCTCTTTCTTTTTGGGTCTTTGTGAGGTTTAGATATGAGGGTAATTGTGGCTTAATAGAATGAATTGGGTAGTGTTCCTTCTGTTTCTATTTTGTGAAAGAGTTTGAAGAGAATTGGTATTAGGTCAATTTGGAAGGTCCGATAGAATTCTGCACTAAAACCATCTGGTCCTGTTTTTTTGTTGTTGTTTTTTGGTTTTGGTTTTTTTTTTTTTTTTTTTTGGCAGTCCTGTTAATGACTGCTGTTATTTCTTTAGGGGTTATGGAACAGTTTAGATGGTTTATCTGCTCCTGATTTAACTTTGGTACCTGGTATCTGTTTAGAAAATTGTCTATTTTATTCAGAATTTCCAGTTTTGTTGAGTATAGGCTTTTGTAGTAGGATCTTATGATTTTTTGAATTTCCTCAGTTTCTGTTATGTCACCCTTTTCAGTTCTGATTTTATTAATTTGTATACTGTCTCTATGCCCTCTGATTAATCTGGCTATGGGTTTACTATCTTGTTGATTTTCTCAAAGAAACAGCTCCTGGTTTTGTTCATACTTTGTATAGTTCTTTTTGTTTGAACTTGGTTGATTTCATCCCTGAGTTTCATTGTTTCCTGCTGTCTACTCCTCTTGGGTGTATTTGCCTCTTTTTGTTCTATAGCTTTCAGGTGTGCTGCCAAGTTGTTAGTGTATGCTCTCTCCACTTTCTTTCTGTAGGCACTTAGAGCTATGAGTTTTCCTCTTAGCACTGCTCTCATAAAGTCCCACAAGTTTTGGTATGATGTTTCCTCATTTTCATTAAATTCTAAAAAGTCTTTTATTTTTTTTCTTTATTTCTTCCTTGACTAAGTAATCATTCAGTAGAGCATTGTTTAGTTTCCATGTGTATGTGAGCTTTCCATTGTTTTTGTTATTACTGAAGACCAGCCTTAGTCCATGGTGATCTGATAGAATGCAAGGGATTATTTCAATATTTTTGTATCTGTTGAGGCCTGCTTTGTGACCAATTATATGGCCTATTTTGGAGAAGGTACCATGAGGTGCTGAGAAAAAGTTATATTCTTTTGGTTTAGGTTGAAATGTTCTATAGATATATGTTAAATCCATTTGGTTCATAACTTCTGTTAATTTCACTGTGTCTCTGTTTAGTTTCTGTTTCCATGATCTGTCCATTGCTGAGAGTGGGGTGTTAAAATCCTCCACTGTTATTGTGTGAGGTGCAATGTGTGCTTTGAGCTTTAGTAAAGTTTCTTTTATGTATGTGGGTGCCCTTGCATTTGGAGCATAGATGTTCATAATTGAGAGTTCATCTTGGTAGATTTTTCCTTTGATAAGTATGAAGTGTCCTTCCACATCTTTTTTGATTACTTATGGTTGAAAGTCAATTTTATTTGATATTATAATGGCTACTCCAGTTTGTTTCTTGGGACCATCTGCTTGGAAAATTGTTTTCCATCATTTTACTCTGAGGTAGTGTCTGTCTTTGTCACTGAGGTGCATTTCCTGTATGTAGCATAATTCTGGGTCCTGTTTATGTATCCAGTCTGTTAGTCTACGTCTTTTTATTGGGGAACTGAATCAACCGATGTTAAGAAATATTAAGAAAAAATGATTGTTGCTTCCTGTTATTTTTGTTATTAGAGGTGGAATTATGTTTGTATAGCTATCTTCTTTTGAGTTTGTTGGAATATTAATTTCTTGCTTTTCTCGGTTGTAGTTTCCCTCCTTGTATTGGAGCTTTCCCTTTATTATCCTTTGAAGTGCTGGATTTGTGGGAAGTTATTGTGTAAATCTGGTTTTGTCTTGGAATATCTTGGTTTCTCCATCTATAGTGATTGAGAGTTTTGCTAGGCATAGTAGTCTCGGCTGGTATTTGTGTTCTCTTAGAGTCTGTATGACATCTGTCCAGGATCTTCTAGCTTTTATAGTCTCTGGTGAGAAGTCTGGTGTGATTCTTATAGGTCTGCCTTTATATGTTACTTTGCCTTTTTCCCTTACTGCTTTTAGTATATTTTCTTTGTTTTGTGCATTTGATGTTCTTATTATTTTGTGACAGGAGGTATTTCTTTTCTGGTCTAGTCTATTTGAAGTTCTGTAGGCTTCTTGTATGCTCATGGAAATCTATTTCTTTATGTTAGGGAAGTTTTCCTCTATAATTTTGTTGAAGATATTTACTGGCCCTTTAAGTTGGGAATCTTCACTCTCATCTTTACCTATTATCCTTAGGTTTGGTCTTCTCATTGTGTCCTGGACTACCTGGATGTTTTGAGTTAGGAGCTTTTTGAATTTTGCATTTTCTTTGACAGTTGTGTCAATGTTTTCCATGGTATCTTCTGCACATGAGACTCTCTCTTCTATCTCTTGTATTCTGTTGGTGATGCTTGCATCTATGACTCCTGATCTCTTTCCTACGTTATCTATCTCCAGTGAAGTCTCCCTTTCAGATTTCTTTATTGTTTCTACTTCCATTTTTAGATCCTGGATGGTTTTGTTTAATTCCTTAGCCTGTTTGATTGTGTTTTCTTGAAATTCTTTAAAGGATTTTTGTGTTTCCTCTCCTCTTTAAGGGCTTCTACCTGTATACCTGTGTTCTCCTGTATTTCTTTGATGGAGACATTTATGTCCTTCTTAAAGTCCTCTATCATCATCAGAAGAAATGATTTTATTCTGAATCCTGCTTGTCCAGTGTGATGGGGTGTCTAGGACTTGCTATGTTGGGAGAACTGGATTCTGCTCATGCCAAGTAACTTTGGTTTCTGTTGCTTATGTTCTTGTGCTTGCCTTTTGCCATCTTGTTAACTGTAGTGCTACCTTCACTCAATGTCCCTGTCTTTCATGTTATCTTGCTTGTGCCAGAACTCCTCAGAGTCCAGATGTCTCTGTGATCCTGTGATCCTGAACTCCTGGGTCGAAGAACTCCTGGGATTCAGGCTGCCTCTGAGATACTGAAATCTTGCTGCTCTGAGAGTAGTGGCTCCTCTAGGATGTCTCAGGTTATGGTGTCTTCACAGGAGCAGACCAGCTATGTGTCTGCCCTAGACAATGGGACCAAGAACCAGAAATTTCTTAAAGCTGTCAAATTCACAATATTCTCAAGACTTCCCAGATCTCCAGATATGATAAGCTGTAAGGACAACAGTGGAGAACTATTCTATGTTATATTGAGCAACATCCAATAAATTTAAAGGTTTCCAGTGTTGAAGCTTTGTAAATGTTTCCCATGCTGAATATGTTATCTTTTCAGTTATGCAGAGGACTTTACCTTATCCATACATATTCCTGTCAGCAATCACATACAGTCTTATAAAGATAAACTCAATAAACTTATTGTTTTACCAAGTTATTTTCAACTCTTACTGATCCTTATGTCAGATAAATAGAGATTTATTCATGTCTCTCCAAAAGGATTCATATAGCAAAAGATCATAGATATAGGTAGGTAGATAGATGATAGATAGATAGATAGATAGATAGATAGATAGAGGTATAAAAAGATGAATCCACAAATCAAAGAAATAGAAGAAATAACAATTATTTCATACTGTTACATTGTTGAAAGCAGAATGTATCGAAGATTTGTTACTTATAGGCCTATACATTCTGTTATCAAGAGAAAGCATAATTTTTACTGACCTTGACAGACTCTAATGCCTCAATGATATGGCAATAAATCTTTAGAACAAGAAAGCCACTGAGATTAGTAAATATGCTAATTTTAATAATTGGCTTTTTCTGGAAGTGGTAATGACCATGACCAATTCCAGCTTGAGGATAAGAGGATTTATTTGGCTAATGTATCTAGATCATAATCCATTATAGATTGATTTAAGTGTAAGACCAGAGGCAGGGACAATGGAAAAAAGTTGCTTACTATTTTTTTTTCCTATGAGTTTCCCAGTTTATTTTCTTATAAAACCCTGGATTAACAACTCAGAGTTTACCACCCAAAGTGAGCTGAGCTCTTCCATGTCCATCATTAATCAACATAATGTCCTGAAGAAATGCTGACAGAAGTTCCCAGAGGCCACTATGATGGAAGAAATATTCAACTGAAGTTGTCTTTTTCCAGATCTTGTCAAGTTGACAAAAAGAAACTAACAAAGGAAAACTAACAGCATTCTAACTAAAGGCAAGGAAAAAATTACAAGTTAGGTTGCAGGGAGTAGTGTATAACAGAAATAACCACATGGTTAATAGAGGCTCCATATACTCTGCTTCTTTCCAAAAATATAAAATAAAGGAATTCAGAATAACAATCTTAGACAACTAAAAGAAAACTTACAATACTTTGCCTGGCTAATAATCAGTATAACTTTGATGTGAAGAGATCATTAATACTATTGACAATTTCATTGTAATATAAAAAAATATTATCTTCTTGCTCTTGTATTTGTATGTTTTAGAGACATAGCATTACATCTTATTGTATTTTTAACTTGGCCAACACAAACACACACACATGCACACACAATGTATTAGCAATCAATAACAACGTCTAAGAAATCTTAGAAGAATGCAGTTGATCTAAACACAAAGAGTAAGTATATTTTCTAAGACAGATTGTTAGGTGGCAATTCTTTTTTTTTTTTTTTTTTTTTTTTTTTGGTTTTTTGAGGCAGAGTTTCTCTGTGTAGCTCTGGCTGTCCGGGAACTCACTCTGTACACCAGACTGGCCTCGAACTCAGAAATCCACCTGCCTCTGCCTCTGCCTCCCAAGTACTGGGATTAAAGGCATGCACCAACACCGCCACCCAACATGGCAATTCTTTAGAAATAGAAATCACAAAAGACATTAAGATTTCAAATGTGGTCCAACACAAAAAGTGTTATGATTTTAGAATATCAGGGGCAGCTTCTCCTGCTGGATTTTTTTTCTGGCCAACTATGGCATAAATGTGTTATAATGTCTTCTATGGAATATGGAATATTTAGTTGCGAGACATAAACCAGCACAACTTGTGATAGGCTAAACATATGCACACGACACTGTTTTAATTGCTTTTAGCTTGGCAATTATATAATGTTTTCTTATCTGAAATATTCTGACTTCATCTCTATTGAAATTTCCAATTTAATGTTTTACACATTTCTTTCTGTAAAGGAAAAACAATACATGAAAAGTTTATCATTTAAAACAAAATAAGGTTACAGTAATACAATATCAGTAATTATTTAGTACAATAATGAGCTTAATTTAATAACTGTAAAAGTCTCTTTTATTCTCTTGTGGAAACTGATGTTTAGGAGGCTTACTCCCTCCATCAGCTAACCTGGGTCTTGCCTTGGAAGCTTTTAACCTCTATACAATCAAATCTAGGACAGGATATTTCAACCTCTGAGACTTGCTACTGAATAAGCTCCTATTCTTGCTCTTTCTGAACCTAGCTGGCTATTTTGATTCAGCTATTCTGTTTCAAACTCCTCTCTCAGCTGACTGATTCAATCTGGCTTTTCTTGAGGCCTTTAAATTGTTCTGCTTGGCTTCAAACTAATGCTAGCATTTTTTTTTTCTAATCGTCTGTCTCCTTCTCCTTCTCCTTCTCTTTCTTTGCATGTCTTTACCTATGTCTAGCTTGTTGTCTCTTCAATATGTCCCAGTAAAACTATCTCAGTAAATCTGCCTCCTACCTCTCTGTGCTGCTCTACTCTTACTCTCAACTCCACTATACTGCTGTCCATGACCTCTACTGTATTCCTGTACTACATGTGTTCTCCTTCTGTTCTGTTAGTCTCTCCCTTAAGTATTTTCCCTTTCCTCTCTCTTTTCATGAGAGTGGGGCATATCCTATTCTGTCAAACCTTTCTCTGATTCATCCCTTTTTGCCACTTAATTAGATGTCATTTTCAAACATGGGTTCTTCCTTCTGCAAACCAACTTTACAGTCGTTGTTTGTGATTAAAAATGTGTACTAAAGCCGTGTCTATATTTCAGCCAGAGGGATTAAAGTTATCTGCTAAGGGCTGAGCCACACCCTAACTAGAAACAGGGTCAAATTCCTGTAACAAATATCAGATTTCAATTATTAATAGTATTTTAGACTTTCAGTATATGAAAGGCCTGCTATGCATTGTATTTATACAGCATTTATATATTTAAACAATTGTACATATAAATGCTTATGCATTTTCTATCACAATCTTACTATAGTTCATCTACATTCACTTAACATATGTTTATTTTGTAGCAAGTATGTGACAGGAACTAGGAGCATCACATGACCAAGAAAGTGTAAATATTTGTTCATGAAGAACTATTGAAAAAAAGCTCCTATGCTGATCAAACTCATCAAGTGTTCCATTCTGATTGTTATTGAAGAAAATGAAAGGCATGAAAATTAAAAATCAGAATTGTATGAGTTACAGATATTATTAGGATAAAAGACAATACCACAAAAATAAACTGATTCTTAAAAAAATATTAGTGCTTGATGCTTGACTTTCACATATATGCCTATACCTGTTTACTTACTTGAATAGACATTAATAGACATTAAAAGCTCCACACATATGCACAAGCATACATAAAAAATAGGAAACAATCATATAAATATGTGTTCAATGAAGACCTGAGTGAATAGAAATGTTTCTGAAGCCGGGCAGTGGTGGCTCAAGCCTTTAATCCCAGCACTTGGGAGGCAGAGGCAGATGGATTTCTGAGTTCGAGGCCAGCCTGGTCTACAGAGTGAGTTCCAGGACAGCCCGGGCTACACAGAGAAACCCTGTCTCAAAAAACAAAAAAAAAAAAAATGTTTCTGGAGTATGAAGGATTCAAGGCTTAAAGGATTAAAGATCTTTCAATTGGATAATTTTATTAATATCATTAAAATTAAATTCAAAGTGTTTTATAATGATATTTCAAAGGTCCCAGAGAATCTGAATACAAAACAACTTCTTTACAATAGAAAATTTGGTGAAATTGTGATTTAAAGCACTGTGAGGCCCTTCATACTTGTAGTAATATTTTTATCTAAAGATTATAAAATTTCTAGTACTGATCTCTTAAAAAATATTAAAATGATTTTCTTTTTTCTTATATCTTTATTCTTAACTATGTTGAGGGAGATATCTTTCTGTTGAATAAATATTAAATGAAATACTTTTATTTGTATTATATAATCATTGCATGAATTAAATCGAGATTTCTATCATAATTGTCAATATTATTGTTATAAAATTTGATGGAATGGATTTCATAGATTCAGTCAACTTAATCACTGTGTAAGACTATGTCAATATTGAGAGAAACTACTATATGTTCTGTTCTATATAAAAGAAAATTGTGACACTAAATAGTGTTGTGAGCTGTCCAAGTTCACTTAGATGCAAAATGATGGAGTCAATATTTAGTCTCACAGAATAGCTTTGGAATCCCCAAAGCCATTAGCTTTGAATTCACACTTTGATTTTCTGCATTCTAGAATTTATTTGTTGCCTTAAAAGTCAAAGATAGACTAAGAATGATATGTCCTAGAGTGCAGTTATCCAGCAGAAGTTTTATATTCCCAGTGTCAGAATTAAAGGCTCAATCCTGTCAGGTTAGAAATGCAAACTATTGCACACTAATTCTATTTACAAACTAAAATTTTTAAAGAGCAGACTAATTTTGTGATTAGTTATTAACTTTTCATTAGGAGAATATACATTGTTATATTTAAATAATTAGCATCATTATACATAATAAATATTTTAAATCTTAAAGAGAAATTTTGGATCATTAGACCTCTAGTATAACTTTGAATTCTCAATACCAATATAATCTATATAGAATCTAAAATCTAGAATCTCATAAACTACATAGAAAAAAGTAACAGCTGAATCCATTAACAAAATCACTACGATGATTTTTTAAAATTGTTTATTAATCATTTTTTATTTACATTTCAAATGATATCCCCCTTCCTACACAAGCCCCACATCCTATCCCACTTCTCCAACCTGCCGTATG
Source organism: Mastomys natalensis (assembly GCA_021653895.1). Classification (NCBI taxonomy): domain Eukaryota; kingdom Metazoa; phylum Chordata; class Mammalia; order Rodentia; family Muridae; genus Mastomys; species Mastomys natalensis. Next base: position 772,934 of record JAJTUV010000861.1, on the reverse strand, counting down.
TCTCTGTGAGGGTGATCTTCCACTCACTCACTCCCCTCTCACCAATCTAGGACCTCCATGTGCTGGGGCATCAAGCCTCCACAGAACCAAAGGCCTCTCCTCCCATTGATGTCAGATAAGGCCATCCACTGCTACATGTATATCTGGAGCCATGGCTCCTTCCTTGTATACTCTTTGGCTTGTTGTTTAGTCTCTAGGAGGTCTAGGTGATCTATTAGTTGAAATTGTTCATCCTATGGGGTTGGATTCTCCTTCAACTACTTCAGTCCTTCTCTTAGCTCTTCCATTGGAGTCCCTGGGCTCAGTCCTATGATTTATTGTGAGTATTTGCATCTATATTGGTCAGGTGCTGGTAGAGCCTTTCAGGAAACAGCCATACCAGTCTCATATCTGCAAGCACTTAATAGCATCAGCAATAGTGTTGGGGTATGGTGTATACAAACAGGATACATCCCTAGGTATGGTGATTTCTGGATGGCCTTTCTTTAGTCTCTGTTCCATTTTTTTGTCCCTGTCTTTCCTTTGGAAAGGAACACTTCTAGGTTAATAATTTTGAGATAGGTGAGTGGCCCCTTCCCTCAACTAAGGTCTTTGTCTGTGTACTGGTGGTGGTCTCTACAGGCTTTCTCTCCCTTCATTGGCTATTTTGGGCAAAGTCATCCCCTTGGGTCCTGGGAACCTCTCAATTTTCTGGCATCTGAGACTTTCTAGAGGGTATCCCATGTTCCCCATCCCACACTGCTACATAACTCTATTCAATTTCCTGACTCTCTGTACTTCTCTCCTGTCTCTTCCAATACCTGATTTTGCCTCTACCCTTTCCCTCTCCTACTTTCCCTCCCAGGTTTCTCCCTCCCTCTACTTCCTGTGATTATTTTCTTCCTGAATCTATGTAGGATTGAAACATCCACACTTTAGTCTTCCTTCTTCTTAAGCTCCATATAAAAGCTGCACTTTTAGGCTAATATAAACTTCTCAATGATCTCATACCATGTGTATCCTTTTGTATCTGGGTTACCTCTCTAAGAGTAATATTTTCTAGTTCTATCCATTTGCCTCTGAATTTCATAAAGTCATTTTTATTAAATAGCTGAGTAAATGGACCACATTTTCTGTATCCATTCTTCTGTTGAGGGATATCTCAACAGATAACCCAGGATATCTGGGTTGCTTCGAGTTGCTATAAACATAGTGAAATATTTGTCCTTATTTTATGATGGAGCATCTTTTGGGTATATGACCAGTAGAGGTATAGTTGGTACTTTAGGTAAAACTATTTCCAATTTTCTCAGAAATCGATAGATTGATTACCAAAGAGGTTTTACTTGCTTTCAGTCCCACCAGCAAGTGAGGAGTGTTCCTCTTTCTCAATATCCTTGACAGAATCTGCTGTTACCTGAGTTTTTGATTTTAGCCATTTTGATTGCTGTGAGGTGGAATATCAGGGTCATTTTGATTTGCATTTCCCTGATGACTCAGGATGTTGAACATTTTTTTAAATGCTTCTCTTCTCAGCCATTCAGAATTTCTCAGTTAAGAATTCTTTGTTTAGCTCTGTACCCCATTTTAAATAGGGTTATTTGGTTCTCTGGAGTCTAACTTCTTGAGTTCCTTGTACATTATGGATATTAGCCCTCTATTGGATGTACACTTGGTAAAAATATTTTCTCAATCTGTAGGTTGTCATTTTGTCCTATTGACTGTGTCTTTTGCCTTACAGAACCTTTTCAATTTTATGAGGTCCCATTTTTGTTTGCTAATCTTAGCGTATGAGCCATTGGTGTTCTGTTCAGGAAATTTTCCCTGTGCTGATGTGTTCCAGGCTCTTTCCTATTTTCTTTTCTATAAGAGTCAGCATATCTTGTTTTATGTGGAGGTCCTTGATCCACTTGGACTTGAGCATTAAACAAGGAGATAAGAATATATTAATTTGCATTTTGCTATACGCAAACTGCTAGGTGAACCAGCACCATTTGTTGAAAATGCAGTCTTTTTTCCACTGGATGGTTTCTTTGTCAAAGTTCAAGTAACCATAGGTGTGTAGGTTTATTTCTGGATCCTCAATTCTACTCCATTGATCTATCTGTCTGTCCCAGTACCAATAAAATGCATAATGCTCTATAGCAAAGCTTGAAGTCAGGGATGGTAATTCTCCCAGAAGTTCTTTTATTGTTGAAAATAGTTTTTTGATATCCTGGGTATTTTGTTATTCCCGATAAATTTGAGAATTGCTCTTACTAACTCTGTGAAGAATTGAGCTGAAATTTTGATGGGGATTGCATCAAATCTGTAGATTGCTTTCAGCAAGATGGCTAATTTTACTATATTAATCCTTCCAATTCATGAGAATGGGAGATCATTCCATCTTCTGAGGTCTTCTTTGATTTCTTCTTCAGAGGCTTGAAGTTCTTGTCATACAGATCTTTAATCTGCTTCATTAAATTCATACCAAGATATTTTATATTATTTGTGACAATTGTGAAGTGTGTCATTTCCCTAATTTCTTTCTTAACCCATTTATCCTTTGAGTAGAGGAAGGCTACTGATTTGTTAGATTTCATTTTATATGCAGCCACTTTGCTAAAGTTGTTTTTCAGATGTAGGAGTTCTCTGGTAGAATCTTTGGGGTCTCACATGTATACAATCGTATCATCCACAAATAGTGAAATTTTTACTTCTTCCTTTCCAATTTTTATCCATTGACCTCTTTTTGTTTTTTGTTATTGCTTTTACTATGTTTAGGGATGGAACTTGAATTGCTTATCTCTCCAATACATTTTATGTGAATGAGTGTTGTATTTTGTCAAAGGGTTTTTCTGAATATAATGAGAAGTTCATGTGGTTTTCTTTTCCCTTTGAGTTTGTTCATATAGTCGATTATGTTGATGAATTTCCGTATATTGAGCCATCCCTGTATCCCTGGAATGAAGTCTACTTGATCATATTGAATGATTGTTTTGTTGTGTTCTTGGATTCAGTTTGTTAAAATTTTGATGAAAATTTTTGCACAGACATTCATAAGAGAAAATGGTCTCAAGTACTCTTTTATTTTTTAATTGGTTCTTTTTGTGGTTTATGTATCAATGTAACTGTAGCTTCATAGGACAAATTGGGTAGAGCTCCTTCTGTTTCTATTTTGTGGAATACTTTGAGAAGTATTGGTATTAGGTTGTTTTTGAAGGCCTGATAGAATTCTGCACTAAAACCATCTGGCCCCGGGCTGCTTTTGATTGGGAAACATTTAATGACTGCTGCTATTTCCTTAGGGGTTATGAGACACTTTAGATACTTTATCAGATTCCGATTTAACTTTGATACCTGGTATCTTTCTAGAAAATCATCAGTTTCATCCAGATTTTCCAGTTTTGTAGAGTATAGGATTTTGTAGTAGAATCTGATGATTTTTTTCAAATTTCCTCATTTTCTGTGATTATGTTAACAAACAAATCAGCCCATTGAGAAACACCGCACCAATTAACAATCCATACCTTAAGACAAAACCCAAAATGAAAAATCTCAAAAAGTACCCAAAAGGAATTGAAATGTGGTTTTTGAACACTAAGAGCTCTGTTTCCTGTTTGTCAAATAGAGAAAGAGTTGCTTTTTCCATGAACTTGATTGCTTCAAGAAATTTATAAGGGAATATTATCAACATCCATTTTTTTTAAAGAGCAATTATTTCTTTCTCAAAGTTTAGAAAACAGCTCTTTCCATGTAGTAATCTACCTCATTTTAAGAAAATAAAATTAACTCATAAAATTGTGTTAATAAATAGTTTATAAAAGGTCTAACAGAATTATTTTGCAATGGAAACCAGTCTTTTTTTACAAGTGCAATTTTAAGTCTGCATAGACCCTCCTTCAATTTTGATTAGTTTTTAATTGTATAGAGATTATTCACTTGTTTTAGGTAATGCAATTGTCTATAATTGCATCATGGCATTTAGATGGAAAATAATATTAATTATATTTAACCTTAAAAATTAATAATAATAATAATAATGATAATCTGTTGTGATATTGTTGACTAATTATAAACAATGTAGTTCTTGATTGAAAAAGAAAATCTGTTACAAGTTAATGAGTTCATGGTGTGATAAAACTATTGATGCTTCTTTAGCCTTAAAATGCTTTGAAGATTGTTCTAGAAAATCAAGTATGTAAACATAGACTTTGTTCCCTGAATTCAGTCTTAGTGAGCAATCAATTTTGTCTTACAATTTAATTTTGTCTTGTTAGTTTATTTCCTTTTTTTATTAATCATTCTATTTGTTTACATCTTAAATGATATCCCCCTTCTCTGTTAAACCTCCACAAACCCCTTATTTCATATCTGCCTTCTACTCACTCCCCTTTGATTCTCATCCACCCACCTACCCGCTTGCACCTTACTGCTCCAGCATCCCCCTATGCTGGGCCATCAAAACTCCACAGGACCAAGGGCCTCCCCTCCCATTGATGTCTTCAAGGCATTGCTCTGCTACTTATGTATCTGGAGCCATATATTCATCCCTGTCCACTCCTTGGTTGGTGGTCTAATTCCTGGGAGCACTGAGTGGTATGGCTAGCTGACATTGTTCTAAGGATGACACCTTTACTTAAAATGACACCATGTGTATAGAGTGCACAGGAAATTCAGCAAGATTTAACTGAAGGTTACATTCTATTTGGTCTTTCTTCCCTAAACTTTGATAGGCACTTGACTTATTCTCCTGTGAACATGGGTCAGATCTAACCCAGTCTTCTAGCACAGTCTAAACAGTCTGAATGCTCAATTCTGTCTTGGCTCTCACTCAGTACTCTTTCATGACAGCTCTAGAAGGGTATTTTCAAGAGCACAGCATCATGAATAGGATGCTAATAGAGGACAAACATTCATGATCTGAAGTAGTAAGGGGCCTAACTAGGCATAGTCACAATTGTGTGGTCCTGTGTTCCTTTGCTTATCACATATGTGGCTTGTATTTCAACTGCATCTTTTGGTTCAGGTTCTGAGATCTTAGATATCTTGTTTATATATCCAAATTAAAGTTTTAAAAACATATACCTATAGCATATATCTTATTTATATCTACATGTATACTATCACAAGACACAACATATATGCACACACACACACACAGCTGAAAACAAATGAGAAAATACACTTTAATTAATTTTTCCCAAGAAAGTCCAATATTTGATGTAGAATTAACTAAGACATTTCAAGTTTTAGGAATGTAAAAGTATTATTTTTCTTAGGAAGGAAAACTAAATATGTCTTTTCTTCCATTGTACAAATAAGAAAAAAATATAATCAGAAAGTCTCATGGTAAACACTCATGGGGCTTACCCCATTCACACTGTGGTATAACATTTGAATCTGTGTATTATCCTTAGTGAAGATTTTGTTAACCCATGACATATGTGAGGTACTTACTTCTATAATCAAAAGCCATACACACTCCCTTAAACTTTTCTTGTAGCAGAATAGGAGAATAAAATGACATGTACAAAGAAATGAATACATAAGGCTATTGACAGAATACATGGTGTCTACTTTGAACTGATAAACAGCAATGTTATCAAAATAGTATCACTTTTAGATGTGATACTAAATGGAAGAAGCAGCTTTCCTGCAAACACTGGCCTCTATTTCAAGAGTTCTCTGTCTATGAAAATCTCATTGCTTCCCCAGACTTGTTTAGGGATGTGATGACAGGTCATTCAGCATACTCAAATCTCAACTTTGTCATTGCCTAGCTGTAAACAATGTACGCATTCTTAATCTCTTTGTGCCTCTTTCAAACAAAAGTGATAATGTTTTCATCTGTGTGAAGTTTAGGTAGGTATTGGATTTGTTTGTTTGTTTTTATATTTTAGCACATCATACATGTGCTATGTTTAGATAAAATTTACATGGAAACTGCTATGAAGAGAGCCAATTTGGACATCAAATTTATGCTAATCCCTTTGCCTCTAATCTCAAATTTTTGTATTATAAGTATGTACTAATTTATTTGATAAATATCAAACTTTAATAGGTGCAAATGTTTGAAATCATAAGAACATATAGTTATCACCTTTCCTTTATTGTGACAAAATATTAAACATTGACAATATTGCAAAAGAAAGGTCCATTTGACTTATACAGAGTTTCAAAATTGAACCCCTGGTTATACCCTTCTAGCAGATTATACTTGTTAAAGTTCTACCCCTCCCCAAAGCATCATAGGCTAGGGCCCAGCAATTCAGTATATGGCACCTAGAGGTCCTGCATAAAAATATACAGAAGTTTGACATTGTGTTAGTATTTCACTTGCCAGTTTTGAACTTAGGAAGATTAAGTATTAATGTCTTGAATTGCTAAAGACAAAATACTTTCTCAAAAGTCAAAAACCTAAAACATTGATGTAATTTTAACAGAATCCCCTTTAAATTTATTCTATCATTTCATCACAGAAAAGATGTAACCTCTCTCAATGTTTTTTTTTTTTGGTTTTTCGAGACAGTGTTTCTCTGTGTAGCCCGGGCTGTCCTGGAACTCACTCTGTAGACCAGGCTAGCCTCGAACTCAGAAATCCATCTGCCTCTGCCTCCCAAGTGCTGGGATTAAAGGTGTGTGCCACCACCGCCCAGCCTCAAGGTGCTTTTCTAAGCTGGCATTCCATCTATTGCACTTCAGTATGCCTGTGATTAAACTACAATGACTTCTCTACAACAAACGTCAGAAGAATTCTTCAGTATCATTTTATTATCTCCTCAGTCTAATAAAGTACTTCTATATAATGACATTGTTGATACTTTATTATACCAAAGGGACTTCAGTGACTATATGAGATTCCATTCTTTACAATATTTTTAATTTAATATAAAAAGAAATAGAAAGGTGAAGGAGTCTTATGGGGGAACAGCATATACAACACAAATAGATTTTGACATAGTCTACTAGGAAAACAAATAAATAACACCTGTACTCACAGGAGAGTTTAAGAGAAAACTATACAAATAAAGGCAGTAAAATGGAAGTGTTTTGTGACACTAAAATGACTTCATAAAGGAATCTACTAATACAAAATTTAACTGAATGCCCATGCATGCAATTATGTTACTACCGAACGATAAACCAAGTGGTTGATGTATATTACATTACAAGCTGCCAGTACTATGTGAACAAAGTACATTCATTCATGTGTTTATAACCAGAATTTAATTACTCACCACTAATATTATTTAAAATGGTCATCTATATCAATAGCAAGGTATAGTCTGTGACAATCCCTGTTTGTTTAGCTAAATTTCATAGTAAAATTAAAGCATATGACAAATGCATGAATTATTTTCAGTTAAATGTTAAAATATAAGATAGGAAAGATCATGAAAGACAAGAAATTTGTTTGTTAAAGTATTAAATAGCTAACATAAATTGTCATCCCAAATCATAACTTTAAAACCAGATCCCACTTTAGTTAGTATCGATGTAGAGATGAATGAAATTGTTCCTAGGCCTGATATTTCCATGGGTATGAGAAAATCTTACACATGAAGAGAAGGGAAGTATATAAAGAGAGAATTTTTTTCTCCAAAACAGCTGTTATTTGATGTAGTTATGGTAACATGTAAAAGGCTGAAGTTTAGATATATCATGGAAGAGATTCTTTGGTCTTTTGAATGTTTTATTTGCTTAGGGAGATTGAAATTCAGTGATGCATAATCTACTATAAAGAATTGAACTTGAGAGCAAATGACAATTATAGTAAGCATAATATATTAAAACTATAAATAATCCCTTAAAGAAGACATTTAATTAGCAAATAATAGTGTTATGTATTGAATGTATAATGTCTCTAAAGGTTTTTACTTGATAGCCTGGTTCAGGAATAAAGGTGCAACTGAGAGGCATTTGATCACACAGACCAAATGTCATGAACAGATTAATTTGTTTGTGAGTGAATGAACAAATTGACTTTTCCGTCACTGGGTCTACTTGTGTGGAATAGTAAACACAAGACATGATTGAAGAATGTACTACACACTTCCCTTCTTTATTTCTGCTCCCTTTTTGACATAGTGCATATTTATTTCTTTTCTGTTGCTCTTATAAAACACTATTACCAAAAACAATTTATAGAAGACATACATTATGTTTAGCCTTATAGTACAGATGGATAAAAGTTCATCACAACAATGAGGCCTAGCAGCTGGCAGGGATTTTGGCAGGAACAAGAAGCTGAGAGATCATGTCCTTGACCAATTCATGGACGGGAGGGGTGAGTTGGGTGAAGATATAAACTTTCAAAGCTCACTCTCCCCAACCACTGTGACATACATCTTCCACCAAGACTGTACGGTCCTAACTTCTATACCACCCAATTAGTGTCCAAATGTCTGAGTTTGTGATGACATTTCTCATATAAACCCCCAAACTGGTGAAATCCACAATATACTGTCTTGAAGATTGCTTCATCAGAGTCCTAGGAGCAACAGAGTTAGGAATCCATGGAGACAACCTTTGAAACTATATATCAAGAAAAACTTCCTACATTAAACTGATTTCCATGGTAAAGGGTTTACTATCAATGCACTTTTGTATATACAGAGGAAATACATTTCACATGTTCAATGAAAACATAGTCCTCTATAGAATAACACTTATTAAAATGTTTATTCATTGAATATAATACTTGCCAAAGATAAAAATAAAAATCCATTAAAAGAGGAATTTAGACAAGTAATAGAAATTTTGGAGTTCAGTTTTCTTCACTTCTCCTGAACCATCTCATCCTCTACTCAATACTATCTTCAAACAAAAAGAATGGACATATCCCTGATCTCTGCTGAGCTGCTAATTAAATTCACATTGTGGATGTTTATTTGTGAAAATATTTTTAATATTGTTTACATAGTGTAAATATGATATCTATCCAGAATTACGGAATGGCTTTGAAGAAATCTCTACTGATAAGAAAGATTACTTTCTTTGCTTAAAAATTACTTGTTCAGTATTCTGATATTTCTAAAACATATCAACACTTACTGAAAACATGCTTTCTTAATGTTTTCAAACAAACCTAATTGGAATCGTGAGAATGACAGGAATTTGCCTGCATGCTAGCTTCAGCTTATTTCTCTAGATTATTTCTTGGTATATTTTTTTCCTGTAGGAGTTTCAGTTATAATAGGCATCAAGCAAAATATAAGTTTTACATTGTGTATTGTAGTATTTGCTCACTAATGTGGCATCTCCACAGAAGGTATAAATAAAAATTGACTAAAAGGTGTTATAGGTACCATCTGGATGCCCAATATTAGGCTTCAGTGAATGGCTTAAACATTAACACAGTCTAATATACTATCTCCTCATGATAATATTCTAAGGGCAAATCTAGTTCATAGTTTCTTTTTTACCTTTTACCCCATTAACCTATTGCAGCTTTGATTTCAATTATCTTGTAATGCATATAAGAATAAATTACATAGAGAAAATATTACAGAGAGATTTAACAAGTTAATGGTAAATTAAATGCACTCTCTTCTTCATTATGCAAATTTGCAGTGCTGTGGAACGTTTACACTCTCTCCTGGATAGCACTAAGCATTTTATATGCAGATAAGTCAACAGCCTTAGTGAACTTTTGGCTTACCAATGCATTAACACAAGAAATAAAAACTGCTTTTTAAAAATGCATCTATGTGCCTTACTGTTATAAGGTAGAAGACATTTATTTTTTTCATATAGACTAAGGCATCCATTTGTAGTGAGTCAAACATGATGCTCTTCTTTTGAAATTTAAATACATTAGTGAGCAACAAATGACAACATTAATTCATTAATTCAAGATTTAATTTTTACATGTATGTAATAAAAACTACAAGCATATATATATGCTTATAGATTATATATATATGTATATATAAATTATATACATATATATAATTACCAAAATTAATAATTATGACTTTTATATCTAGTTTGTCATATTTATGCATTTTAAGTTTGGATATATGAAATCATAATAAACTAGGTTTAATTTTGTTAAAGGCAAAGTTGTATAAGCCAGCATTTTTCATGGGGTAATATTACAAATCTTATACATTTTTTCTTTAAATTGATACATAGGTTTACATGTACTGCTGTCATATATTAATGTTGTCAATTTAAAATATTTTTGAAATCATATATCATTTTCCCCTCCCCTTAACTACCTCCACAACTTTCCTTGAACGTTGCTTTGCCTACTCTCAAATCCATCCTGATCTCTTTTACTTTAATTGGTGTATGTGAATCTGTGTGTTTATGTGTGTGTTCCTAAATATATAAATATGTCCTGCAAAATCTGTATAATGTTACTTGCATGTATAAATTTGATATTTATATAGGGATTTGGTATTAGAGAATGACTTGTCATTCTCTTTCATTTGGAAAACTATTTCTCCCATTCTCAGCATTCTTAGTTGCCTATAGATTTTTATCTAAGTTTGAGGTCTCATGAGCTTGCCTCCTTCCACATGAATGTCAAAGGATATCATGTTCAGGGCATCTTAAGCAGCCATATTGATGAGACTTCATGGGTATAGCTTCTCTAAAATTTCTGTGAGATGTAATTTCACAGGAAAAACACCATGTCTGGCATTTAAAATGAACCCAATCTTACCCTACAGTGATCCCTGAGCTTTGGGTACAGGAGCTGATTTGTCAATGTATCAGTGATCCTGAACTCCACAACTCTGCATTTTAAACAATTGTTCTTTTCTGTAATGTGTCTGTTATCTGTTAAATAAGAGATCTTTCCTTGGTGAATGGTGAGTGATACACTCATATGTGGGTATAAAGTAAATATTGAGAATGTCATTTAGAATTATGCTGGTTTAATAAAGTGGGAGTTCTCCTTCAAAATTCCTGACTTTGATAGAAATAGATAGTTGCCTAGGTTTCCAATACCAGAGATTATTTCCCTCCTTTTGCCCTCATTTTAAGTATAGTTAGAGAGTTTATAATTACTAGCAAAGCATGCATGATTCTACTTCAGTGTTATCATTGTGGGTACCTGGTGCAATATACAAATGATAGCAATGAATTTTTTTTACATACTGAGATTGAGAGCCTGATGTTAAAACTAATCAAATATTTTCTTTAGTTGATGATAGACAAATAACAATACTGCATCATCTATTAATTTCTTTTTTTTTTTCATCTATTAATTTCAAACAATGAAAAATTAAACTAGAGATTGTGGTTTCACTTACATGTGATCAAGTTGTTGGATGATGTCAAACACCACTGAGATTAACAATTTGGATGAAATTTTAATTACATAAATTTACGGTTTTATACTAGGGAAGAATACTACTGTTAGTGAATATTTTTATTGTTTTTAACAGAAGAAAATATAAAAATGATATGTGAAAAACTGTTTCAAAATTGAGGTAAAGACAAAAGTTTTCTTCATCTGTGTTATACTCTAAATATCTACTTTCTAACCCTTCAAATATAAGTAGTGTTATGACATTATGGTATGTTTTTTTGTAGGTTACTATAATATGAGTGGTTTATATTCTCATAACAAATTTTTTAAACCTTCTTCATACCAAAATATGACACAGACAACTCAGGGAAGACCTGAGTTAAATTGGAGAAGTGGGAAGGGTTAAGGAATGTTTAATTGGCTCCTCCCTCTGACCTTCATTAGTATGTAAATCTCTAGGGTCTGAGGCCTGTAGTTACACCCTCTACCTGTGCACTTTGGGAGGAGCTGTAATGGCCTCCGTGACTGAACAATGTAGGTCTATGGAGATTAGACTGCTTGCCAGGACCCTGGATTCTAGGGACATGGCTAAAGTCTTCTGTTTCTCCCTTGGAGTCTCCGGGTTCCAGGCCCATGACCAGCCAAGAACCAGGATACCCTTACGCAGTCCCACAATATGCATGTAACTAATTAACTATAAAAGACACTGTGAGTTTGAAAGATGGAACTAAGAGATATATGGGAACTTTGGAGCAGTTTGCATGGAGAAAATTTAGTCTATTTCCTATTTTGTAGGAAATAGAATTTCTATTTCTGAATTTCTGAAAACATATGTAAGTATGTTTTCAGAAGTGGACAATCAATAAATTCAAGAAATCTCCACTGAACTCTAGCCCATAGTGGCTGCCCAATCTTAGATTTCCAGCTTTCAGAATTCTCTGAAAATCAATTTCTAATCATTGTGACCCAAAGGAGAACAACTCATACCTGAAGAAATAAAAGAAAGGAAAATTTTCATTTCTCTTCCATTGAGATTTTCCAAAAGAGAACACTGATGTGGTGTAGCCCCATCTTACTATTTTAATTGCAATATTAGTTTTCATTATAACCAGTAATCATTGATTACTCTGAGTACTGATCTGAGTTCTCCGATATCTAATAAGATCACAAATATATCTTTAGGTAATTCTTGTTATATTTCCAGTTCTAACAAATAAGCTGTAGATTCTCATAATTCATCTAAAGTAGGAGTCCTAATAATTGATTTAAAGTCTGAAATTAAGTATAGTATCAAATTTTCTTGGACATAGCCCTGCATTGAGCATTCAGCTACTCCTGGGGAAGGAGCCTCCCTTAGCCTCTGCTAGTGATTCTAAGTGGTTCTAGCAAAAGTTTTCCACATATTGATCATTTTTACCCAATATTGAAGGAACAGAATAGTCATATAATTTCTAATTTGCTTTTATGTAAAAATGACTAAACGTGTCTCCTTTTTATGCTATCTCAGCACTCCTGGAGGAGACAGTTTTAAAAAAGTATATATTTATATTGTTACCATAAGAACTTATGACTGGAGAATACTTTTAAAATTTATTTTTAAGGGTGGCAAACACAGATAAATAGACATTTCCAATGGTTGTATCTCCTTTAACCAAGGTATTCATGTTAAATGTAAATTTGTATATACCTGATTAACTAAACCTAAATTACAAATCCATTTTTTGTAATTCTTTCTAATAATATTTAGAATATACAAAGAGAAATCAATGTTACTTTCTTCTTAAGAAATTATTTTCTTTCAATTCAAATCATTCTTTATAATATTCACTGTGCAAAACATATGACCAGTATGTTTGTTACTTATGAAATTCAGGTTCACAACAACACTCCCTTTATCCATCTGTGCAGCTTGTATTCACAATCTCCAAATACATATTTCTCTTTACTCCCTTTGACTCTTCTAGCAGGAAAGGCTTGTGGAGATAAATGAGTGTTTTAGGTGTATAGCTACAGCAGCATTTGCTAACTAGGGCAGGGACAATGCTTTTAAATGTAGCATTTCCACTGATGCAGTCTACATGCATGCCCTGCCTCACTCCATTCTACGAACAACTATGACACAATCCATCTTCCAAAAGGACCCAATGACAAACCCATGAAAACATCTTTAGTGCTATAAACTTTTGTACTGGAACACTCCACCATAGTAAGGGGTTGCAATCTCAGTCATTCAATGCTGTTTCTTCTCCCAGCACCTGAAACAAAGCAGAGATAATAATTATGCATGTACATGGGTAGTTGCAGATTTTTTAAATGTGATAAATCTTGGAAATATGAACTTGGTCCTTTTTGGTTCCCCAGTCCAGGATGCAATGTCCCTTGGCCTTTATCTTACTATTTCTGTTACACCTTAATATGACTTGTCTATATTTTAGTTCTCTAAAACATGACTTTTTTTTTTACTATTTTTTTATGCTTTTTCAGGACCTTTATAGCAATTTTTCATACCTACAATTGCCTTACAATATGAATCCAAGAATAAGGATTTGTCAATTTAGTGTGTGTGTGTGTGTGTGTGTGTGTGTGTGTGTGTGAGAGAGAGAGAGAGAGAGAGAGAGAGAGAGAGAGAGAGAGCTTACACTTAATAATAATCTCTTTGCCAAAGTGCAATATAGAAATAAGGTAGCCTTCAAATGAATCAAATCCTTACAAATCAAATCTGCTTAGTTGTGGCATCCCAGGATGAACATATAGGTAATTCTCTTGGCCATTATAATGGTTTTATAAAGGGCAACAAAATGGTAGGGTAATGGGTTCAATGAGATAAAAAGAAGAGGCATATGGGAGAATCACACAAACTTAACACTGTGTGGAAAATCCATAAGAAAAAGAGATACTTGATATATTAGCCTAAAGAAAACTATGAAGTATTATACCCAATGTAAATGGGTAAGCTGTTCTCAAAATGCATAGATTATGAAACAAAAATCTTAGTACTAAGGATAGCCTTTCTTGCTGTGTCTTGGAAAGCCAGGGTGATTCAGAGACTATAAAAAAATTATTGCAGGCAATTGAATTTACTTTTGTATTTCTGAGAATAGGCATGTTGACCAAGGCAGCTTATTAACAAGCAAGCAAAAAGAGAAAAAAAAAAAACCAACAAACAAGAACATAATGAATTTTGAACTTATTTAGTCTTTCAAGGCACAAGTCAATGTCCTTGACAGTGTGATTGTAGAAAAGATGGTCTAAGGTAGACATGGCACTGAAACAATGACTGAGCAATTGTATCTGATTCACAAGCAGGAAGCAGAGAGAGAGAGGAGAGAGAAAGACAGACAGACAAAGAGAAGGTGGGAGAGAGAGAGGGAGAGGGAGAGCAACCAAATGGGAATGGTAACAGTTTTTAGATCTCAAAGACCATCTCTAGTGGCATACCTCCTGCAATAATACCACATCTAATCCTTTCCAAAACTGTGTCTTTAAGTACCAAACATTCAAATGTATGAACCTATGGGACATAATTATTCAACTGACTATAGTCATGTTGTTGACTGTCCATTAGAGTTAGTTGTTAAAGAGGAGAGAATGAAGAAGGGGAGAGAGATAGTTGCCATTAAAGGAGATGGTCTATGAGCATATGAGCAGGAGAACAGCAAGTACCAGTACTTGGTACTGCTGGGGAAGTAGCCCGGCCAGCGAGCCAGCAGTTAGAAGAGTAGATTAGGAGTTACTCCACAGTAATTGTTAAAGACAAAGGAAATAACCATAGTCTGAGTCTCATTTATTTGTAAGCTAGTCTGAGATAAGCTTAAATTGGTTAGACTATATTGTACTGCATTGGTTAGAAAAGCTTCTTTTAATAGTGTTGTAGGTAAAACTATAGAAATTCATAATAGACCAAATACAGAGAATAAATAATGATTGAATGTTCACACATAAATGGAACAAGTACAGTATCTCAGTTGCTCAGAAAATATATCAGAGGATTGACTCTAAAGAATGTAAGAGAAAGGTCTAAGGGAAGTAGTGTGGATCGTTGACACCAAGATATAATATGGCAGTTGCACACTTGAACGCAAAGCAATTGTGCTTACCTTCATAAGACCTCCACAATATTGAGCTTCCTAAAATCATGTCAAAGATGCCAAATGGTTTATGGGACTTACTCCTTGACAATTTAAAGTAATAAAATAAAAATGATGGAAAAGTAAGAAACATTTTTTAATGGTGCCTACTGTTTAAGTGCAAATATGTTTTAAAGCAAAATTCTTACTATGATCCTGTAAATAATCTTAACAGAACTCCTCAGGACACACACACACATGCTCATGCACTCACACAAATCCACGTAAATAAACAAATTTTATATACAATTTCCTAAAACAAATAAAAATTTCATATGAAATTGAGGAATAATTTTTGTCAATTTATATTTTAGAATGTAAATTCAACTGTTTTTCAAATATTCTATAGAAGAAGAGGTTTTAAAAAGCACAAAACACCTGAAACAATGACTATATGCAACTGTGTTATTTGAACAATATTTTAGGGGAAAGTTCATAGGGCAGGTTAAATCAAAGTATTGACTGCAGGTCATGGATAATAGGTACATTCACAAATTTTTAATTTCTTATGAACCTTGGTTCTGACATTAATCTTTCCACAATTAAATTAGGGCCAATAGACTATTTGGGCTAACAGATTTTTTAGACTATCAATTTATTATGAGCATGATGATAGAGCAGCAATATATATACTAGTATTTGATGTAATGTATAGATTAGTATTTTAACTAACATCAGTAGTCATTACTGTTGTTCCTGCTTACCCTTCTTAACTTAATGGTAAGATACTACTCCTAAAGAAACAGTATACTTGAGTTACTGAGTATGAAGAAATCAAGCATGTATAGACCTAGAAACCTCATCCCTACTGGGTATTTTTCATATTTACAGAAGATACTACATGTGACATCAGGAGAAGAAAAACCATAGACAGTTTACCCAATTGTAAAACCTAGCAAGATACAATACCAATTGCCCTGGAAAGATTTACCAGCTAGTACAATAGTGGCATGCATCTCAGGGCTGTTACCAATTGTTTTTTGATTGGACTTGAATTCTGCCCTCACATAAAGGAAATTATGTGTTCTACAATTAATTAGGCCAAAAAAAAGTGCACTTTTGGCATAACCAGAGGCACTAGACAGAAACTTAATAGTTATTCTGATACGTGGTTGTAGTAATACATATTCTTCCTCACCCCTAGCAGAGAAGCGATAGCTACTAGCTGCTAGAGTCAGAAAAAGTATGTTTTCTTGAGGGATATAGTCTATGAGAAACTGCCTGTGCTCCGGTATATTTTCATATACATTTGGTCCTATAAATAGCACTAAGTGGAAGAACTAGAAAAAAATGAAAACTATCAAAGCATGAAATGGAACAGAAGAGTGGTGAACAAACAATGGAGAAGTTTTTTCTTTTTTTTTATTGGATATTTTATTTACATTTCAGATGTGATCCCCTTTACCCATCCCCCCACCCAGGAACCCCCGATCCCACTCCCCCCTCCTCCTGCTTCTTCTTCTTCTTCTTTATTTTATTAGTAACTTTTCAAAAAAAATGTTAATCAAAAGCTTTATAAGTTAGGTAATGCTCAATAACAAGATGCCCATATAATCAGAAGTGTAACCCAATACCCAACCTAGATATACCAACAATCTTTGACTGGTGGAGACACAAGAACATCTGCCTTCATGTTCCCCTCACCTCTCAATCTCTTCTCTCTCTCTTTCTCTCTCTCTCTCTCTCTTTCTCTCTCTCTCTCTTCTCCAAGCTTCTCCTCTTCCTCTCCTTACTCCTCCCACCTTAGCTCCTCCCAAATATCACTCTTTCTGTTAAAATAAAACTTTTCTCTCAAAATACAATTAGAGCATAACTATACAAATTTGTATCAGTAAGGTACAAGATAGACCTAATACCCAGTCCATCATTTTGTTGACTACCCAGAACCTCTGTCATCTCTCCTAACTAAAAAACTTAGTTCTGAACCTGTTTTTTTCTTAGCTTTAGAATGAGTGGCAGCTGCCGGGCGGTGGTGGCGCACGCCTTTAATCCCAGCACTTGGGAGGCAGAGGCAGGCGGATTTCTGAGTTCGAGGCCAGCCTGGTCTACAGAGTGAGTTCCAGGATGGCCAGGGCTACACAGAGAAACCCTGTCTCGAAAAACCAAAAAAAAAAAAAAAAAAAAAAAAAAAAAAAAAGAATGAGTGGCAGCTGAAAACCATCCTCTCAAGTTTTTTCTCACAAAATAAATAGCTAGGATTGGCTATGAGACTATAAGTCTTCAACCCCATCAGAAATCCAGAATGACTGAATTAACTGAAATTATGGGAAGCACAAAGCATAGCTTCTAAAACTTAGCCAATTTATAGAGACCACTGAAAACCTGGACAGTCCCTATACTAAAAAACGTTGGAGCATCTGATCTTCAGCCTTCTGGCCCAGGATCATCTGACAGACCTAGTGATGCAGAATTATTAAGGGCTGATTACTCTGTCTTGGCAGATATAATCAGTTGACTATTCCACAAGTGTGTCCTTTTCAGAACAGTAATTTGCCTGTAGATGAAAAGAGGTAATTCTTGCCTAGTGGTTGTCTTACCACAACTGGAGTAACTCCAAAGATGTTCAATTTCTTCTTAGAAACCAAGACAGGAAGCTGTCAGGAGCAGACTGGTCTCTACTCAAAATGAACATTAATACAGAAATGTTTGTAATGTCAATTCTGTGGACTTCTGACGTTTTGAAAACCAACTATCCATGTAAGGCAATCTGGACTGTTGTCTGTTAACTCTTCTAGCTATTTCTAAATAAAATATAGAAAACACCATAACAATAAACTCAGAGCCATGAATTTGCTATAGGCCACAAGAGAGAAATTTTAAGAGACAGAAAGAGTAATAACGTTTATTAAATGCATTTTGTGATAAAGTTTATCAAATTCATTTTATTAATGTTTAAATTCTCAAAGGGGAATACATATAACTCACTAAAAAGAAGCTCAAAACAGAGACCAGGGCGAGGGACACAATCTATTCACAAAGCCACTCCTCTAGTAACTTAAGTACCTGAGAATAAATATAATCCAGAAAATGATGACATGTATAATAAGTTTAAGACATAGAAGAAATAAATTAAGCAAACATGCAGATGGTAAGATATTTTCTAATTCTTTATAGATATAAACATTTCTTAAGATAACAATCCTATCAAAAACAACAATTAGATTCAATTCAGTCCACGCTAATTCTAATGTAATTTTCTGTATAGAGAGAAATAAAATTTTAAAATTTACTTGGAGTACCTTAAGATGAAGGATAGCTAAAACAATCTGAAACAGAATGAATACTCTGGAAAATATCATTAATGGAGATTGTAAATTACACTAAAAACAATAATAATAAAACAATATGGTCATATGAGCCAATGGAATAAAATTTAGAACCTAGCTGTAAATCTAGTCAGAGTACCAAGACTTTTGACAAAGACTCCAAAAATAGCCATTGCGAAAATAGCCACAGCTTCTTTAAGAAATTGTACCGTGACAACTGCATTTCTACATACAGAGAAATTTAACTAGAAATTTATAGCTCATTGTGCAAAAAAATCTTAACACCATCATATATAACCTGATACTATAAAACTGCCAGAGGGAAAAAATGGAGAGAATGCTTCAACTTGCATGGCCAATTATGTGTGATCAGAGTAGGATTCTAGAATGACAAGAGATGATCAACATATAGGATGTCAGAAATCTAAGTTTCTATAAAGCAATAGAAACTGTAAAATGAATCAATAAGTAGCCTACAGAATGTGAGCATTTTCCCCATTTACTTATAAAACAGATGATTCATGAATAAAATATACAAGAAACTAAAAATCTTGAACATTAAGAAAATAAATGACATAATTAAAATGGGTAACAAGCCAAATGGAAAAATGGCAAAAATGAAGAATAAACACAATGTCCTGTGAACACTTTATGTTTCCACTAAATCATTCTCCATAACTCAGGGAGCTTTGCTGGAGAGGACATAGAATCATTGCAAGACAATGTAGGAGTAGAAGACACAAAGGTAGCAGGCCTTGTAGTCACAACACAACTGCCACACACATTTCTCCAAGGAAGCCTATCTGTATACAAACCACACTTAAGTGCAAGCCTCATGTCCAGCAGTACAGAGCCAACACGTACAAAAAACATCAATGGGATTTTGTATGTTTTTCTTAGTGCATATTATTACAGGTCTTGTGTGTATGTGTGTGCATGTGTGTGTGTGTATGTGTGTATGTGTCTGTGTGTTTGTATATTTTCCAGTTTTGTACTTTGTGTTTATATGTGATTTTTTTGTGTGCATGTTGGTGTGTCTCTGTGTCTGCATGTGATTCTTATATTTTTCTTTGTTTTGAGTTTTGTGTGTGTGTGTGTGTGATTGTATGTTCATAGCCCTAATCAGAAATGTATTGGATTGTGTTAGTTATTGGTTTGCTAATGAGAAAAAGAAAGAAATGGTGCGAATTTGGGTGGGTAGGAAGGTAGGAAGAGTGGAGTTTGGTGAGCAAAAATGATCATCAGCATATTGCTGTATAGAAATAATTAAGTTCACCTCAGTTAGAATGGATATCATCAGGAATTCAAATGACAAGAAGTGTAAACAGGGCTGTGGCCAGAAGAGAACTCAGACAGTATTGTTGGTACACAAACTAATGAAGTCATTCTGTAATGGAAACAGGAGGTTATAATTTGGGGAAAAATGGTAGAAATATAACTACCATATGATTCAGTTCCATCACTCCTGGAATACATCCAGTGGACTTGATTTTTCACTATAGAGATACTTGAACATTTATGTTCATTGCTGATTTATTCATAATAGATATGGAATGCAATCAATATAGCTATTAACCAGTAGATTAATGGATAAGGAAAATATGATGCATATGCAAAATATAATATTACTCAGCTATGCATAATGTTACTTTTTGTTATGCATGTTTAGTTTGGATCATACATGGAAACCATGTAAATTGATATGGATTTTGTGGTGGTTATATAAAGGAGAGAGGATAAGAGAGTAGATTCTAATAAAATGATAGTGGTCAGTTTTAATATTGAAGTCACCTTTACATATGGGAGAAATGAGGGAATCAAATGAAAGTTAATACAAAAGAATGGTGTTTAAAAATTCATCTTAATTCTTTAGTTTACATATGATATTTTATATAATATACTGTACATCATATAGTTATATTATCTACTTTATACACTATAAATAATATATCAATGTAAAATCATATAGCATAGTATACTATAATATATTTATATATTAAATTTATGCTACAGTAATTTAAGATAAAAATTTTAGCAAATATCATATAATTAAAAATGTTTGAGGAATATGCATATGTTTTCTAAATATTAATAGTGAAATATTAGTGTGCCATGTCCTTGTCTTAAAATAGCATAAATTGCACAATAGCATTATAAAGATAAACATATTACTTGCAGAATTAATTTATTCCTTTAGATTTTCCTTTCAGAAACATCTTAAACTGTTCTTTGGTTCTTTTAACTAAATTCAATTGTGACAAAACTAGTCAGGTAAATTAATAGTCTTTATGATTTCCTATACTTCCTTCAAGAATGAAACACAATTTAATATAGTATCCTTAAAAAAGGAACCAACTTTTTTCTAGTTATGACTACATTATTAACCAGCTGTTCTTTGTACTATGTTTGACTCCCTTATGAAACTCCAAATTCTCAACTGTAGACACAGAATCTTACCAGTGACACATTTAAATTATGAAGCCTGCTATAATAAGGACAGGCCCTAGAGATGACTCCCTCACAATACTTCATTTCAAAAGGCTTCTGTGTCACCGGGGGAGAAAAGCATGGACAAAAGATAATTCTTCAACACTAGGCTAAATCAATTACCACACTGCAAAAGAGAACTTCCTTTGGTGTTTGATTCTGACTTTAATACCCCAGGGAATTCAGAGAAATGAGAAAGGAGTCATTTGGGAGAAAAAAATAATTCCTATTCTGTTATCTTTTCTGTGAAAAATTCCACTAGTAAAGAAGGAGAAAACTGCATCTGAAAGGCATCTACATTGTGCTGATGTTCCCTAATCTATGGCATCTAAATCTGAAAGTACTCTTTCACTATTATTATTTGCTGTGTATTCATCCTTTTGGCTCTCTGCAACCCAGTGTGCTCAGTAATTTTACAAGCAGAAGGTGAACGCTCACCATCTCAGTAGAAAAATGAAATAAAATACAAATAATATAACTGTATTTATTAAAAACTAACACAAGGATCTGAAGGCACAGAATCTATGTTCCTGTAAGGGAAAAACATATTTGGGCACAAGCAATTATAAGTCATGTCAGAGTCTAATGGGAAAATGGGATACAAGAGCACACAGATGAAGTCTGTCAAGAGCAAGGCTGTCATTTAAATGTAGTGATGATGGCACTTCTTATTCAGAAGTGACATCTGGACAAGAATTGTGGGTTAGCAATAATTTACCAAACAAGCATCACCAGAGAGGACTCAGAGAGAAAGTGTGATGCCGTGAACCTCAGGATTCAGGGAGGCCAGGCTAAACATGCCAAAGGAGGACCAGTCATATGTGAGGACACTACTGCATCAAAGTCCAGCTGCCTGATAGGTTTAGCCTAGCAAAGTGTTATCATTATAGGAACTGAGTATCTTATCCATAAAGTGCTGTAACTGAATGGTAGATAGAAGATTCTTTTAAAGACTCACATATTTACACTTGAACTCTGTTCCATTATAAGCATGTTTATAAATTTCTTTCGAATAGAAGACATTTGACAAATACACTAGAAGATGTTCGCAGCCAACCATTGGATTGAGCAAGGGGTCCCCAACAAAGGAGTTAGAGAAAGGACTGAAGGAGCTGAAGGTGTTTGCAACCCATAGGAAGAAAAACAGTATCAACCAACCAGAATCCCCAGTGCTTCCAGGGCCTAAACCACTAACTAAGTACACATGGAAGGACCTATGGCTCCAGATGCATATGTAGCAGAGGATGTTCTTGTTGGGCATCAATGGGAGGAGAGGCCCTTGGCCTGAGAAAGCTTGATGCCCCAGTGTAGGGGAATGTCAGGGCTAGGAGGTGGGAGTGTGTGTGTTGGGGAGGGAACACACTGATCTAAGTGGGGAGAAGGGATGGGATACGGGTTTTGAGGGGGTAGGGAGGGCAGACCGGGAAATGGGATAACATTTAAAATGTACCTAACTAACGAAAATGTCCAAATATATATATATATATTATATATAATGTATTTATATAAGTTACTGACATAACTTATTAAAGTAATGTACTTTCATAAAAATACAAAAATATTAATATTAATGAATGCAATTATAAATCAACAATAAAAATGTTTATTCTGAAAGCAAAATGATCATGTATGTATTTCAAGTAGACACTAAATTTATTTTGAAAGTGTTTGTAAGTATACCTATATCTAATGACAGCAAAGTTGGTATAAAAGTAATATTTGTGTATGAACTAGTAATTTTATAAGAAGTCATGATAGAATGTAAAGCATTGAGAATGTAGTCAAAAGAATTTTGAGATGATCCTCAAAGAAAATTAACCTAGACCAAAATATTAAGTAATGAGACCAGGTAGAAAATAGGGTAAAATAACAAATGAGTGAAAATCATAACTTTTTACTTTGTAAAAACTATTAGATACATTCTCACAAGCATGTCAGAAAAAAACAATATACTAAAAGGGAATAGAAAATGGTGTTTATAAAGAATAGTATTACAATGAATGATAAATTTCTATAATATTTTACTTGGGGCTTAGAAATATTTATATTACTCTTCTATCATATGTTATCCAAAATATCATCTGCCCTGTAGCAGGAATTCAAAGATTTATGGGATACAAAATTGCATAAATGATTATAGGAGTATTTGGAAGACAATGTTTTTAAAGAGTTGATGACATAAAAACACTATTTTTTATTTTTATAAATTTAAATGCTAACATTATTCTCATGTATATTGACTCATAGCATGGGAAAGAAATAAAAATCCAAATTAGAAGTGAGATGTTCTGACAATGCTAAACTTTTTATTTTTATTCCTTCATGATTGATGTATTAGTCAGGATTCTCTAGAGTCACAGAATTTATGGATTGTCTCTTTTTATTAAGGAAATTTATTGGAATGACTTACAGTCTGTATTCCAACTAACCAAATAATGAGCAGCTGTGAATGGGATGTCTGGGATGTCTAAGAATCTAGTAGTTGCTCAGTCCTACGAGGCTTTTACTTGATAAAGATCATGGAGTGGTTCAACTAATCTCTATAATGAAGTTTCCAGGTGATCTGGGTAAACATTTTCTTTCTAAGATCTACTGTATCAGGTATGGGTGATCAAAGTGTTGTCTCTAAGAAACGTACAGAATCTGGATTGAGATAGTCATATATTAGAGCCCATACTGTACAAGAGGTCCAGTAATCTAATTTGTTTATTATAAAACTGAGGAAAACAATGAAAAGACATTGGAATATATGAAAACTCAGAACAATGTTGGTATGCTGTAAGTATCCATTTAGAAGACAATAAATGAATAGTGGGAGTCCATCAAATATTTGAGTGGTTATCAAAACTGAGAAAGTACAATTCCAATTCCTGAGGAACTACAATGTCTTGGTCAGGGTTTGGATTCCTGCACAAAATATCATGACCAAGAAGCAAGTTGGGGAGGAAAGGGTTTATTCAGCTTACACTTCTACATTGTTGTTCATCAACAAAGGAAGTTAGGACTGGAACTCACACAGGGCAGGAACTTGGTAGCAGGGGCTGATGCAGAGGCCATAGAGGGGTGCTATGTATTGGATTGCTTCCCCTGGCTTGCTCAGCCTTCTTTCTTATAGAACCCAGGTCTACCACCCCAGGGATAGCACAACCCACAATGAGCTGGTTCCTCCCTCGTTGATCACTGATTGAGAAAATGCCTTGCAAATGGATCTCATGGAGGCATTTGTTCAAGGGAGACTCCTTTTCTCTGTGATAACTCCAGCTTGTGTCAAATTAATACACAAAACAAGCCAGTACATATGATTTCATTAAATCAGGATGTGGTGATTAGTTCTACCATTGGGGTTACAGATAGAAAAATACATGGAAAAATCAGACTTCTCAGTGCTTTTGGTTAGAAGAAAATAGAAGATATATCCGAAGCTAAACGTGCCACTTCATATCAGAGAACATCTCATTATCTCCATCTATTTCAATAAATGATGAGCCAAACAATAAAACAAGTATTAATTCTTAAACTCTAATCAAGGACTCACAATGTCATAGCTGTGAAATTGGTATATATCTAGGAGGCACTATGACTACACATCTCAGTAAACATTGAATCATAGCCCTAATATCAAAAGGGAGGTCTGCCTTTTACAGCTGTTCAGCTTTGTACATTTTTTTGGAACATAAATTATATGGAAGAAATAACAACAGGATGCCTACTTATAGATTGCTGACAAAGACTTGTTAATTTCATAAAAGCATCAGTTTATTTAGAAGCAATGTGATTATAGACTGGCAAAAAGGTCATGGTTTACTCAATGCCTACTTTCATGTCCCATTAGTGATTCATCAGACTGCCCCGATTTAGAATAACCAACTATATTCAGTTGATTTCTAACTTTGTTTCTTATTTAGGACTGTATAGTAACCCTGTATGTTTAGATTTGTCTCTTTCATGGTGCAAATTATTCCAGTAATTTAACATCTAGAATTTTATTTCACTTACTATGTTGTCTTTGTTCTGTATGTTTAGTAGTTTCAGTCCCAGAAAAGACACAACCCACAGCCTGTAGACATTCCTTAGATCCTTCTCATTCTGGATGAAATAATGGAACAAACAGATGTTATGACTCAAATAGACCAAACTGTTAGCAACAGAACATTTCCCCAAAACACAAAAGAATACACCTTCATCTCAGCATCTCCAAAATAGACCAGAAACATAACACTCAAACTATCTCTCTTCTGCCCAGCTATAAGCTGTCAGCATCTTTATTTAACCAATAGTTTTACATTAGGGAGCACATAGTAAATGTGAACTCTCTAGTCTCTGTGGGAAACCAGGCCTTGGAGGACTGTATTTAGCAGTAAAATACATAGCAAAAGACCAAACCTTAACATCTGGCACCCAACGTGGGGTGCCAATGTGCTGTAGTAAAAATTTAATCTCAATTTGGGGGTTTCTACTCCAATTTTGCTCATTCAGTTCCCAGATTAAAGACCCACAACTTTATATTTATAATAAGCCTTTAATGCAAAGGAGCTGGTCAGTTATCTACCTTCTAAACTATTAGAATCTACTTCTCCATCAATGACACTGAGATATTACTTGCTATATTTTATCTGGGTATTAGCTCCAAATTACCAGCCTTCATGGCCATGCTTTCATAATTCACCTACCCCATGGCAATCTCTCCTCTATTTCCCTTTTTCCTTCTCCCCTTGAGGTCTCTCCCCAGAACCCAGTCCTTGACATCCAAACACTGCCTATTTCAATTCTGCCTGGTTATAGGTTATGCATCACTATTCACCAATCTGGGATAACTTGTGAGGGGGGCAAGGTTATATAACATCACTTGTGTCTATATGCAGATTCTCTTGTTCCTGGGGACAATTACGTCTTGAGAGTCAGTATTTAGCATTATAATACATAGCAAAATACCAAATCTCAACAGATAGATAACATAAAGCCTACCATGTCATGGAAAATGAACAATTTTCTACACAGTGATGACTAGGTCAAGGAAGAAATAAAAAAAATAATAATAAAGTCTCTTTAGAATTCAATGAAAAGGAATGCATAACATAACCAAACTTTTGGACATGATGAAAACAGTGCTGATATATAGCATATATAGCATTCAGTGCTTTCATGAAGAAATTGGTGACTTCTCATATTTGTTATTCAATAGCACAACTAAAAACTATAGAAGAAGAAGAAACTACAACTTAGAGGAGTAGATGGCTGAACATAATTAAACTCAGGGCTGAAATCAATAAGATACAAATAAATAGAACAATATAAAAAATTAAAAAAACAAAGAAATAGTTCTTTGAGAAAAATAATAAGATAGACAAACTCTTAGCCAAATTAACTAATATACAGAGAGATATTATTCAAATCAACAAATGAAAAGAGGAGCAGCAGACACATAGGAAATCTAAAGAATGATTAGGTCTTACTTTTAAAACCTATACGGCACAATATTGGAAACACTAAATAAAATAGACAATTTTATTGGTAACTACCACATACTGAAGTTGAATCAAGATCAGGCAAACAATTTAAATGGAACTATAACACCTAAGGAAATAAAAGTAGCTATTACAAGCCTCCCATCCATTAAAAATTTTTCTCAAACTATTTCTGAAAAATAGAAAAAGAACAGAAAAAACATTGCCAAGGCCATTGTCACCATGACACCTAAACTACACGAAGACTCAGCAAAGAAACACAATCAATTCAGATTGATTTTCCTTAAAAACATTGATACTAAATAACACCAACCAACAAACAAGCAAAAACTCAAAAACAACAACAACAAAAATAGTACTTGCAAATGAATCCAAGAACACATCAAAAACATCATTCACCATGATTGAGTAGGAGTCATCCCAGGGATGCAGGTTTTGTTCAATATATAAAAAAATCCATCAATTTAATCTACCATATAATTAAACTTTAAAAAAAATCCCACAGGATCATCTCTTTAAATGCTGAAAATCCTTTGACAAATCCAACACCATTTTATGTTCAATGTCTTGGTAAGATCTAGGATACAAAGTACATACTTAAAAATAATAAATGCAATTTATAACAAGCCAAAAGCCAACATCAAATTAAGTGGAGAGAAACTTAAAGCAATTCCACTAAAATCTTGGAAAAGACAAAGCTATCCAAAGCTTTCTACTATTTCCATACCTCTTGAATATAGTATTTGAATTTTAGTTTAGAACAATATGACAACTAAGGGATAGCAAATGAATTAAAATTGGAAAGGAAAAAGTCAAAGGATTGCTATTTCAGATAATAGGATAGTATTCATAACTGATCACAAAATTTCTACAGGGAACTCCTGCAGCTGACAAACACATTCTGCAAACTGGCTGGATATAAAATTAACTCAAAACATATTAGTATTCTTTACATATTCAGATGATAAAAAGGCTGAGAAAAAAA
The DNA here is from genome assembly GCA_021653895.1 of Mastomys natalensis. NCBI lineage: Eukaryota > Metazoa > Chordata > Mammalia > Rodentia > Muridae > Mastomys > Mastomys natalensis. The sequence goes on along the minus strand of JAJTUV010000861.1, from coordinate 745,380 downwards.
TTAGAGAAACAACACCCATCACAGAAGCTACAAATGATATAAAATATATTTATGTAACTCTAACCAAGCAAATGAAATAACTGTATGAGAAGGACTTCAACTCTTTGAAGAAGAAAAAAATGGAAAGATATCCTATCCTCATTTATAAGTAGAATAAACATAGAAAAATGACCATCTTACCAAATAAAATTTACAGATTCCATGCATTTTCCATACAACTTTCAGCACATTTTTTTTTTACAGACCTTGAAAGGGCAATTCTTAACTACAAGTAGGAAAGCACAAAACCCAGGATAGCTAAAACAATCCTGTACAATAAAGAAATTTCTTGAGGTATCACCATTCCTAATTTCAAGCTGCATTATAGAGCAATAGTACTGGCATAAAAACAGATAGGTAGTTCAATGCCATTGAATCAAAAACCCAGAAATACACCAATATACCTACAGACACTTGATTTTTGACAAAACAGCCATAACCATACAATTGAGGGGAAAAAAGGATCTTCAACTGCACAAAATTCAAATTCAAGTGGATCAAAGACCTCAACATAAAACTTGGTTACACTATATGTCATAGAACAGAAAGTGGGAAATAGCCCTGAAATCATTGTCACAGGAGAAATGTTCCTGAAGAGAACACTAGTAGATCAAACACTAATATCAAAAATTATTAATGGAACTTCATGAAACTGAAAAGCTTTTTCAAGGCTAAGGACATCATCAATAGAACAAAACAACTGGGAGAGAAAGCAGGCATCTTTGGAGGCATCTCTAGGACTAGCTGGAGACTTGTGACTGGGGATGCTCTTGGGAGTCTATGGCAATGACTGTAACTGAAACTCCTAGATGCTGGGGATTTGGAGACTGAAGGGGTCACTTCTAAGCCAGAAAGACTTACAGCAGAAGGAGGGGCATAGCGACCTACCCACAAAAGTTTAGACCCCAAATTTGTCCTGCCTACAAGAAGTACAAGAATAAAAATGGAACAGAGATTGGAGGAATGGAAAACTAATAACTGGTCCAACCTGAGACCAATCCTATGTGAGGTTACCAACCTGACACTATTAATGATACATTGCTATCTTGCAGACAGGAGCCTAGCATAATGGCCTCCTTAGAGGTTTTATCTAGCACCTGATGGAAACAGATACAGAGACCCACAACCAAACATCAGGACAAGCCCAGGCAATCTTGTGGAAGAATGCAGGATATGACTGAGCTAGCTGGAGGAGTCACCACATGACGACCTATGAAATTAACTAACCTGGACCCATGGGGGCTCATGGAGACAGATCCACCACCCAAAGATAATGCAGTGGCTGGATTAAGGACCTCTGCATGTTTGTAGTAGATGTTCAGTATGGTCTTCATGTGGGTGTCCTAACAATTGAAGCAGGAACTGGCTCTGACACTGTTACTTGTCATTGCATTATTGCATTGTTGCTTCTCAGTAAGAGAAGATGGGCTTGGTCCGGCTGTGACTTGAGGTCCCAGGACCTGGTGGTACACAACGGGAGGGGCCTTCTCCTTCTCTGAGAAGAAGGGGAGGGGATAATGGGGGGCTTGTATGGGTGTGACTGGGAAGAGAAGAGGGAGGGGTGGCTGTGATCCAGATGTAAAATGAATACATCATAAATCAATGAGAAAATAAACAGGATAAAGCTATCCTGTACAACAATTTTAAAAAAGTAGATATTTCACTATCATTGATCTCAAGTTGGACTACAGAGGAATAGTAAAGAAAACTGTATGATATTGGCATTAAAAGTGACAGCTTTGTCAATGGAATTGAATCAAAGCCTCAGATGTAAATCCACATATCTGTGTCCACCTTGTTTTTGATAATGAAGCCATTATTATACACTGGGGAAAAAAAAAAAGCAAAGAATCTTCAACAAATGATGCCGACTTAACCGGATGTCAACAAGAAGAAGAATGCAAGTAGATCCATCACAAGTAGAATCTTCACAAAACTGAAGTCCAAGGGTATCAAAGAACTGAACACAAAACCAGATACACTGAACCTGATAGAATGGAAAGTGTGGAATAGCTTTGACTGGATTGGCACAGGAGACCATTTCCTGAACAGAACACCAATAGAAGAGGCACTAAGACAGACAATTACTAAATTGGACCTAGTGAAATGGAAATTCTTCTGTCAGGCAAAGGACACTGTCAATAGAACAAAATTCAACCTAGAGAATGGAAAAAGATTTTCACCAACCCCACATTTAACAGAGGGATAATTTCCAAAATATGTAAAGATCTCAAGAATATGGACATCAGCAAACCAAATATTCCAGTTAAAACTGGGTACAAATCTGAATAGATAATTTTCAACAGAGGACTGTTGTGTCCTTCCACCACCATTAGCAGCTGGAAATACCTGAAAGACCTTGTTTACTACAATAGACCTATTGTAATAGGACCTAGGTGGAGTCATACACCCTGACTGCACTTGCAACGTCCTACAGGAACTTAGAAGAAAAGACTGCCCACTGAGTTTGCCTAGCTTTAATCCAGCTGAAACAAAGGATGGATTGTGGGGCTTCCCCTATATATACAAGTGCTGAATATTAAATTTTGAGCCTTGATCAGAGAACTTTGTCTTGGCTCCATGTTTTCCTCACCCCCCTGTCTCCTTTTTATTTCCAGCACTTGTTTCAGGTGAACCCAGTTCGTCCATGGCCGCTGGCAGATACAGACTATCAAATTGTCAAGAACCACATAAAGAAATGTTCAGCATCCTTATCTTCAGGGAAATACAAATCAAAACTAGTCTTGAGATTCCATCCTACAACTCTCATAATTTCTAAGATCAAAACATATGTGACATCTCATGCTGTCAAGGATGTTGAGCAAGAGCACTCCTCTATTGCTGGTGGATGTGCAAACCTGTACAGCCACTTTGGAAATCAATATGAAGGCTCTCAGAAAATTGGGAATTGATCTACCTTGAGACCCAGGAATACGAATCCTGGGCATAGATTCAAAAGATGCTCTATTCTAGCACAAAGATATGTGTTCTACTATGTTTATAACAGCTTTATTCATAATTGCCAGAAACTGGAAACAGCCTAGATGAACATCAATTGAAGAATGGATACATAAAATGTGGTACATTTACTCAATGAAGCATTACTCAGATGTTACAAAACAAATAATATTATGAAAATTTTAGACAATGGATAGAACTAGAAAAGATCACCCTGAGTGAGGTAACCTGGACTCAGACAGACAAATATGGCAGGTACTCTCTTATAAGTAGATATTAGCTGTAAAGAAAAGCAGAAGTGTGCTACAGTCCACAGACACTTAGAGGCTAATTAACAAAGAGGGCTCCAGAGGGGATGCATAAATCTTCCTGGGGAGATGACATAGATTAGATATCTAGGTGCAGGTGGGAACATAAGCAAGAGGGATCAGGCAAAGGAAGGATGGAGGGTAAGAGTACTGGGAGAGACAACTGGAGTTGGTAATGGGGAATCTCAGTTTCAAGGTAGAGACCTAGTGCCATGGAAACTCACTGGAATCTAAGAAGGTGATGGTAGGTAAGACTCCTAGTAATAGGGGATGAAATCTGAAAAGGCCATATCTTGCAATCAGGAAAGAGTTCCAGTGGAGGGAATGAGACACTAACCCAACCACAGAACCTTCTACTTACAATTTTTCCTGCCTACAAGATATGCCGGGGTAAAGGTTGTGAGGAATTTTTACTAATGACCAACCAGTGACTGATCCAGTATGAGGCCCATGACAAGAGAGGGTGCTTACACCTGGCACCGCCAAGAAGGCAAGGTGATGCCCCTGCGTAGTGGGCTTGTAGAACAGTAGTGGGTGAATGGGTGGAGGAGCACCCTCATAGATGCAAAGGGGAAGGGAGATGGGATGGAGGGTTTGCAGAGGCAAAACCAGGAAGGTGGATATCATTTGAAATGGAGTACTACTCAGCTATTAAAAATAATGAGCTCATGAAATTCTTAGACAAATGGATGGAGCTAGAAAATATCATCCTGAGTGAGATGACCCAATCGCAAAAGAACACACATGGTATGCACTCACTGATAAGCGGATATTAGCCCCAAAACACACAATACCTAAGATGCAACGCATAAACCTCATGAAACTCAAGAAGAAGGAGGAAGACCAAAGTGAGGGTGCTTTTGTTCTTTTTAGAACGAGTATCAAAAGATTCAACCAGAGTCCCCCAGAATCTAAACCTCCAGCCTGAGAACAGACAGGGGCAAGCTGTCCTCTGAGAGGCTCTAACCAGCAGCTGACTCAGACAGATACAGACATCCAGAGCCAAACAGTGGATGGAGCTTGAGGACTCTTATAGAAGAATAGGTGGAAGGATTGTGGGCCCTAAGGAGATAGGAACTGCACAGGAAGATCAACAGAGTAAACGAACCTGAACCCTTGGAGCTCTCAGAAACTGAATCACCAACCGTGGAGCATACCTAGTCTACACAGATCTAGCTCCATGGGCTGGACCTAGGCCTCCCTGCACATATGTTGTAAATGTGCAGCTTGGTTTTCATGCGGTCTCAAACATCTGGAGTGGGGGCTATCCCAAAATATGCAGCCTGTATATGGAGTATGGTCTTCTAGCTGGGTGTCTCATCTGGCCTAAATGGGAGAGGAAGCACCTAGCCTCTCAGAGACTTAAAGTGGCAGGGTGGGAGATACAGGAGGAGGGGGTACTCAGAAAACAAGAGATGGGGAAGGATTGTGGGAGGGGGTGACTGGGACGGGTTATAAAGTGAATAAGCAAAAAAATAAAATAAAATTAAAATAAGATATCTGGAAAAAAAGAAATGTAAATGAATAAAATGATTATTTTTTTTTAAAAGACAAAGAACCAGAGGGGATAGCTCAGAGACCTATAATAGAAACAAACACACCCAGAAAAACAAAACAAACAAAATCGTCAAAATGATTCTGAAGATATTCTGTAATAGTTGTAGACAGGATCCTAGCATAATCGCCATAAGAGAGGCTTCACTCAGCAACTGATGGAAACAGATTACAAGACTCAGACAATCAGAAAGTAGAGTTAAGGGAATCCTGTAGAAGAGAGGTAAGAAGGATTTCAGGAAAAGGTCAATAGCATCAATAGAACAAGGCCTGCAGAATTAACTAACTTTGGATCATAGAGGCACAGAGACTGGACCCGACAATCTATGAACTTGTATGGATCTGACCTAGGCCATCTGCATATATCCTATGATTGAGTACATTGGTCTTCTTGTGGGTCTCTTAAAAATAGTAGTGGGCGTATCCCTGACTCTTTTGCCTGCTTGAGGACCCTTTCTTCCTATGGGGTTGCGTAATCAGCCAAAATAAGAGAGGAGGTGTCCTATGTTCGTGTAAGTTGATACACCATGTTTGGTTGATTTCTCTAGGAGGACTGTCCTTTTTCTGAAGGGAAAGGAGGAGAAGTGGACAGTGGGTGGGGGAGTGGGGCTTGGAACAGAAGAGGGAGACAAGGACATTTTTATTTTAAAAATGTCTTAAAATAGAAGGAATGAGATGGCTTCATAATCATGAGCTCTTTCAAATAACTGAGTTCATTTTCTGTTTTCTTTGTTTTGTTTTTGCAGGTTATATTTTTATATTTCTGTATTTACATATGTATGTATCACTGATAATCAAAGAAAAAGAGACCATAATTTAAGATGGTATATGGGAGGATATAGAAAGAATTAATCAAACACCAGTATCACAGGGCTGACAACAAACCTGAACTCCAGCTCCAATAGACATACTTTTTGTCTTCTGCTTTATAGATATACATATTTACATATGCACAAAACAAACAGAGACATGACATAAAAACTATCACAATTCATTTTCAAACAAAGTCATATGAGATGTGCTTATTTTTCCACCAGTAAGTTTGTAACAGAAGTAAATTATTGCCTCCTGGAAAATGTTCTTAATTTAAGGATGAGAGGATAAAGAAATACAATTTTACCTCAACTATGTGTGCATATGTCATATGAAAAAGTATCAAAAAAACAAAACCAAACAAAACAATAGTGTTCACTCCAAGTCCAATAAAGAGTTGATTATGGAGTATAACATAATAAAATACAAACAAAATATATTTTATCTTCATATACAGTTAGCAATATGAGCTGTATATGCAGTATTTTATTTCAAAATTCAAGCAAAAGGATAATGTACTCCTTAAGTTTATACAATATTTTTTAGGAAAAAATTGAAACTTGCTTCTATTTTTTTTTTTTTTTTTGTAATATCACCTCTTCTGACCTCATAGAAATTTAAGTCATATCTGGTAATGTTAATTTTGTCTATTTATTGTTATTTTTCTTGATAGGACAAAGATAGATGCCATATGGATGTAGCAATGTGTTGTCAGATGTTTTAAATTTTTTTGTTGATCATCTTTTCTGGCAAGATACAATTTTCCTTCAGTGTTTGTTTTTCCTGCCCTGAGAACTGTTGAGCTTTTCTGGCACTCCTCTCCCTGTCCTCCTCTGTGAACACAGACACAATCGCAGCTTTGGTTGTCTTGGCACTGCCCCATGTGCTGAATATTCCAAACTCATGTCTTGTTTGGAAAAATGTTCCTTGGAACACAACTCAGTAGAAAGCATACTGTTAGTTGAGGCTTGGTGTAAAAAAGATAAGAATATAATTTTTTTCATTAAACACGTAGAGTACAACTCTGTCACAGTACTAAGATGTAAATGCTTGTCTAGAGCCTGTTTTGACTGCCGTCTGTCAGTTAAGGAATTTAAAATCTACAAGAGAAAATGTGCCGGGGACCTGTGAATTGTTTATGTGTGGTAATGGCAGATGTTTCTAAAGAGTTCTTTTTAAGTTTGTGTCTTGATTTTCATATTTGTCGATGAGTTTATTGTATTTTGATTTTTGTTTGGTCACATAAATGCTTTTTTCCCCACACATCATTGTTTCTATACAGTATGCTACCAGAAAAGTCGGTCATGCTCAGTCAGAGGTATCATATTTTACAGAGTAAGCCCAGAGCACTCCTAGGGGTTCTTAAATTTATAAATAAAATACTTTAAAATGAAATCAGAAGAAATATTGAGGGAAATGTTATTAGACTGTGAAAGAAAAACCCAAGGCAGTCAGGCTTTAAGTCTTCACAGCACCTGTGAGGAGTGAGAAGGAAGAGAAGAGAAAAAACTATGCATTTTGAGTTTGCCATGAATGCAACCAGAAGTCACAGCAGCTTGATAAAGGTAGGGAAAGGCTTAGGAGGATGTGGGAAAGCCCAAAGCATTATGGGAATTAGGCTTCGGCTATTTCTGAAAGAAAGAAAGTAGAAGGGGAAAAAGAGTTCATCTTTTCCAAATAATTTAGAATTATTAGCATGGGTAGTAAAACCACAGGTCTGTAGTTCTATAAGCATCTGCCTTATAGGCAGGTTTTATGGTATGGGAAGATATATTACGTTATTAAAGGGATAATTATTCTTAATCTCCCCATGTTTGTATGGCTTAAGGCTCATCTGCTTTCCTTAGCTGTGAGTTGTTTTGCTGTTTTTGTTCCTGTTGGTTTGATAGGTATTGACCAGGCCCATATGGATTAACTCTTGTTTGGGATGACTTGTAATTTTAGATTTCCCGAACTAGAAAACTGGCGGTCCTTTCATAGGCCTTCAAGGTTATTGTAATATTTGTGTACATGTTGAAATCCTCATATGTGAGATTAAAATTTTCAATTATTATATGCAGATTATATTTTTGTCTATTTTACTATGTAATATGGTATAAATAAATATACTGACTCAGTATTTTTTTCTGTAACATTTTTGTAGGTTATTTTGTTTATTTATATTTCAAATGTTATTCCCTTTCCAAGTTTCCCCTCTACAACACCCACTTTCCTCTCCTCAGCCCCTGCCTCTATGAGAATGCTCCACTACCTGCCCACAAGATAAGTATTATTTATTGTGTCATTTTTTTTTCTAATTTTTTCTCTCTGGTAATATTATATGTACTTTTCTTTTTTCAGAAGAATCATGATTCATTCACTTTCTGGCCTCTTTTTTTAAAGGATGCATTTTTAGCAACTTGTCACAAATTTAAGTATGATTTAAAGTGCAGTACTTTAATTTCTCACAAAATAATGTAATATTTCATGGATATATGTATATACATATAAATACACACACATATATATACATATATACTATATAATATATGCATATATTATATTCATTAATATTTTCACATGCAAATATCCATGCCCTGTACATGATACAAACATCATTATATGTATTAAATAATATATGCATAATAATAATTTCTGTAGTAATGTTGCCTGTTCTTTGGAAATTGTTCATCATAAATTATAATGCAAGAAACAACCCTCAAAGCTCACTAAATATTTTCGACATTTGTAAATTTGTTAAAACAGTGAATTTTAAAATAAATATTTTGTCCACTTCTGTTGCCAGCCAGTATTATTTCTTTGTCAGAAGAGTTTATTGTTGAACAGTAATGGATATCTCTTTCTCTAGGTCAGAATTGTTAACTGATTTCTGAAGTGTTTGATGCCTTCTTACATAGCTGAGAGTTAATGTAACATATATAGTATTACTTTAATATCCACCTGAAAATAATGGACTTGGCTTGATTATCTAATTTCAATTAACTCCAAGATAGGACCTATTCTTAGTGTAAACAGGACATTATTTCTGCTATGATACTAACCACTTAAGTAGATATTTACTTTGTGCTCAAATTGTTTCACATGTAGTTTTTTTGCTCTTAAAAATGAAGTTGGAAGATTCTCAAAATAACATGCCAAGAGCATTTTCTATCTTGAGTTGCCAGCAATTTGCTAAGGGAAAAACTTGGCTGAGAAGTAATTTAAAAATAGAAAGTACTTCTAAATCAAATATCGAATGTATAAAGACATACTATCTTGGGAAGAAGAAATTTGTACAAGATTCAAAGATAATATGTAATAGAATAATTTTTATAACTATGAGAATTTTAGTGAGTAAAGTTCTATATATTCCCAATAAGTGTTTTTTTTTTTTAAATGCTCTTTTGAGATAAAGAAACAAAGAAATGTCAGAACAAGGGAGTGAATATAGAAATATTAAATACCATATTTTACTGGTATTAGTTCTTCATGCTACCTGGAAAGCAAAAATTTGATAAAGCATTGTGTGTAATGAAGTACAGTCGCCAAGAATTGATACTCATTACGTATAGCAAACTCTGAACGATATCTAAATAAATTTAAAATTTATTTTATATGTACATTTTTTTCATGAGTGTATTATGTACTCCATATGTATCTAATGCACAAAGACAAGAAGAGAGCATTTGATTCCCTAGACCTGGAGTTTTAAATTTTTTTATATTAATTATTTATTTATTACATCCCAAATGGTACAGCCCCTCGTGGTCTCCCCTCCCAGAGTTCTTCACACAATCCCTCTCCCCTTCACCTCCGAGAGGGTGCTACCTCCCTCTACACTTCCTCAGCATCCCCCTTCCTTGGGGCATTAAGTCTCCTCTCTGACTTCCTGAAAAGGCTGTTTTCTGCTGCATATGCCCTTGAGGCCTCAGACCAGCCTATTCTCCTTGGTTGGTGCCTTAGTCTCTGGGAGCTCCCAGGGGTCCAGGTGAGTTGACACTGTTAGTCTTCCTATAAGGTTCTCATCCCCTTTAGCTCTTTCAATTCTACCCCTCACTCTCCCATAGGGTCCACAACCTCAGTCCAGTGCTTGGCTGGAAGTATCTGCATCTGTCTCACTCAGCTGTGGGTTGAGCCTCTCAGTGGACTGCCCTGCTAGGCTTTGGTCTGCAAGCAAAACATATGAAACTGAAAAGGGCACTGTCAATAGGACAAAATGAATTAGGAAAAGACCTTCACTAACCCTACATCCAATAAAGGGCTAACATCCAAAATATATAAAGAACTCAAGAAGTAAAACTCCAAAAAAATACAATAACCCAATTTAAAAATGGGATACAGAGTTTAGATGTTTAAGGGTGGCCAGGTAGGTGCTGGGAACCAAAGCCATGTGCTCTGTAAGAGCAATCAGTAGTACTCTTTCTTGTCAACTGTTAAGGTGTTACGTTTAGTTTGTTTTTTAACCTATACATTAGAAAAGTAAAAACACACCACAAAATAGTGAAAACATTCTTTGTAAATAAATCTCTTGAGAGGTTTCTACACATAACCATGATTACACAGGTTTAGATATAATCAGAACATAGATTAATTACTCAAGATAGGGTTTAATAATATGCATGATATATTTATATATGTGACTACCAAATATTTACTGCTTATTGATTCTATCAATTTCATGAGAAGTCACATTCTTAGTATTGTGTCTGTGACAAATGATATAAGGAGAGTGGCATCAGATTTTAAATCTGTGGAACTATATCATATAATATTATTTTTATTACTATGGCAACAATATAGAGAAATAAGAACAACTAGCTGAAAAGAAAGCAGATTTTATTTTACTTCTAGTTTCATAAATAAATTAAAAGACTTACACTTTAATTGATGATAATGCAGTACAAGTTATTGTTGCACACTCGCAAAAGGCTTTTATTGAATTCTATCTTTGTAAATTCTTGTGAAACTTAGGAATCATTTATTTTATTTATATTTATTTAGTTTTTATTTATCTCTGATACATGTGAAGTGACAATGATTTATATAAGCACCTCAAATTTATTCATATGACAATAGGAGAAAAGATTCTCAAAGCTTATTAACAAGAATATTACCTTTCTATGTATTGATAGTATTATTTTCATTTTGATTGAACATATAGGTTGCTAAAAGGAACACCAATAAAAATTATTTTAAATGGAAAGTACATTTAAGAATCCAAAAATATAAACAATGTAATATCCATGCTTCAATATAAAACATATTTCTTTTCTTATCTACTTCTCCAGGCCATTGACCCAGTGAATTTCAATTTTCTTTTCACATTATTATTTATCCTTTTCAATTAATGTATTTTTATTACCAAAGAATGAATTATTTTTTCTCAATATTTAAAAACAAAACAAAATCGTTCAAAATCTCCAAGTAAGACCCCTGCACTATCCACCACTCATCCAATCATCCAATCTCTCTAATCTCCTTTGCAGAAACATGATGCAAAAGAATTTTCTGTCTTAGATAAGTCTTACCCCTCTATTTCAACTCTTTTCTAGATTATCAAAATAAATTACCCACCATGATGATGAATATTTTTCTAATAAAAGCCAATGATTTTCTGAAATATAACACCAAGATTGGAAACTAGAGTTCATTATAATTATGATATTAAGGTTTACTAAATTAGTATGTCAAAGCAAGCTTAGCTTGAATTGGTTTGTTAATTACTTGGCCTCTTTCATTGGGATACACTTATTTATTTATTATTTTTTTATTGTCTATATACTTAATAATGCTGTTACAGTACTTGTCACTTATGATATACCCAAAATGAATGAGTTAATGACTGAATAAAACACATTTGTAAAAGTTGCACTGTAGATAATACTTTTGAGAATATCATTGGCAATCATGTGTCAAGTACAAAGTGATTTAATACATCATGATTCATTTAAATTGTCATTATAATTATAGAAGTCAACACTGAAGGGAAGACTATTAATGAGATCAATAAACTAAAGTTCCTCGGGTTATGTGTTCAATCACTAGTTTTTTGTTTTGTATTTTACATTTCTTTTACAAGGTTTAATATAGCCCTATAAACATTTTCTTAAATAACAGAATATCAAAGTGCTATTTTAATATTGTGATAGAAAGAAAAACAAAAGTCCATGAATCTATTGAAGAATTTCTTCTGTAACTTTTGTTATCCTGTGCAATGTCATTTTATTTCATAGCTTCAGGTATAGAGTAGATCAATTGGAGAAGTCTATTCACTCAAAGATGGAATGCTTTCTTGGTTAACTAAATGGTGTCTTATCTATAACTGTAATGCAGGAACCAAAGCACAAATTATCCTTTGGATGTAAATGAAGTCTGCAGGGAATAATGTACTTAAATAGATACAATTTAGAAAGCAGTTTAAATCATACTGCATGCAGTTTACATGGCTAAGAAAGAGTGTTGATAGGATTCCAGCTGTTTGTGTTCAATTAAACTTAGCTCCTGTAAAGGGGAAAGTATGTCAGTAAAAAGCCCATGGGAAAGCTTATTGGTCACATTGCCCAAAGAAATCAATGATGAATAGTGCACTTGGTTTAGCAAGTAAGATAAGGATTAAGAGTGAGCCAGAAACCCAAAGTATATTTGTATACAACACTGCAGAATTTAGTACTTCTAACTAAATACAGTACTAGATGAAAGATGTATTATGAACACCAGGATAAGATGATGCCAAGAATGGATGGTATATTACACAAAAGACAGGAGCTCTAAGTTTTGGTGCCAAAAAATGGTCGAATCACCATAAGAAGTGAATGAACTAATGACTTTTAAATTCTGTTTTTGTTTTCTTCATAGAATTATAGGAATTTGAAATTGAAATAAGCTATATTTTATGATGGTATATTTTATGATGGCAGTTTTAAATAAGATTTTTTAACATCATTGCCTTCTGGATGTCATTTTCTTTGTGACACAAGAATAAAAAGCTCCATAAAGGCAAATATATTGTCCATTCCTTTTCTTTCCTATAATTTAAGTTAAAACAGTCTACAGATGTATAAGTTATTATTTTCTTTCTTTTTCAGGTTTCCAATACAGTCAATCCTTTTTTTAAAAAAAAGGAAGTATACATTACAAATATTACTACTTATATGCAACATGCCTTTATGAATTAAGAAGGCTAATCAAATATTTGATGAAAATTAAAGGCCATGTAAAATTTTAAATTACAATTTGCTTCATCAGCCATATTTTCTAAAAGATAAACATTATGCTTGCTGTTAGATTTTTCCACATAAAGTTAATGTGCTATTGTGGAAGTTTGACTTCACTTTTTTCTTTCTCTATCTTGAGTGGTAGTGTAAGACTCTGGCGAGCCTTAACTTACCAGATACCCCTAAGTGAACTACACGTAGCCAGGAATTGATGCAAAAGCAAGAGGAATTTTATTGTTCCACCATGCTAGGGTCATCCTGCATCCAAAAGGAGAGGCACCCCTGGGCATCTTGTTTAATAAACTTTTATATATTTCCAGAGGTAAAATAGAGAAACAGAAATTAGGTACAATATGATTGACAGAACAGTGTGACTTTTAAACTGGTTGGTCCTTAGGAGATGAGGTGGCAAGAACTTTCCTTGTCTAGGGGTAGGATGGGGGCAATGGTCCACCCATCCTGAGGAATGCCTCTCCTTGCTCTGAGCTTCCCTTACCTCAGGTGGTCAATGATCAGTCTGCCCCACTGTGGTCCTTCTGAGGAATGTGATTCATCCTTTCCCTTCTGGAAGGGTGGGGTGTCTACCTGTTCTAAGGACTTCTCCCTTCTGGAAGGTAGGGGGCCTAGTGGAATTTCCCAAATGCTCTGAGATGACCTCTTCATTAGGAATGGCTAAATTAAGTTTCATCTTTGCTCCTGGCACAATGTAAATATCTTTTTTCTTCTCTACTTCATATGAGATAGGAGTTCAAGGCTTCATAGGAAACTCAAACCAAGAAAAGACTGCATAGCCCTGAACCACACCTGCAACATGTTTATACTTTATGAACAATTAATCTGAAACAATCACCAAGTAAATCTTCCATTTAAAATTTAAGTGTTGGAGATGATGAAAGTCATCTAAATACTGCTTTTGTCATCTAACTACCACTGCACTTACTATATTTTAACAGACTAGTTGGGGCATCATTAGAGGGAACTGAAAATGATTTACATAGTCATTCTGGCAGAGCAATTATTTATATATCTAGGAAGTTAGGGTTTTTTGTACTGTTAATAGGAAACCAATTAAAATGTTTTCAAAAATTAAGATTTAAATTTCTTTAGAGACTTTTGAGGTTGACATCTCAGAAGTTAATTTACATTCTATATGTAAACTAAAAAGTCTATGTTTACATATGATTATTGACAGTCAACATGTCTAGTAATTAAGAACATATGGATTGAAAATGAAGAATATATTAATTTCCCCTTACTTGTCTATATTTTATTTCAGAAAATGATTTTGGTATTAAAAATTTAGTATAAACAATACATGGTATAAAACTGCAGTAGAAAAATAAGAACTTACTTTCTGATCTCCATATCTAGGAGATGATGCACTCTGATGTCATGAAGTATTAACTCAATGTTCAAACTTTGATATAAACATTGCTGGGAGCTTAGTCCAGGCCTGGGTCCACTCAGAAACTGGCAAAGGGGAAGAGTGTTGCAGGGGCAAGCCTTAGTCTTGCAAGAGATTAAGATTGCTTTATACGACAATATTTACCTGTCTTGCTTCTAAGTTACTCTGAAGCCAAATGCTGCAGGTCTCTGAGCAAATTAACACCTGTAACTTAACAGTGGGTGTTTAAGTTAAGGATTAATTGCTAGGGCTCCTTTCTCTCTTGCCCAGAAACCCCACCACTGGCTTGCCAGGCTGGAGGAAAATGTGGAGGCATAAACTTTCATTGTACCAGGAGAACAGAGTCACACTAGCAGAAGGAAATTCCTTTACACAAGCAAATAAGTATAAACACACATATATCCATATATACATTTGTGCATACATAGTCATATACCTTAATATACTCCTGTTGGATCCAGCTACTTATCTCATATTTACATAGTTATACATACCTTTACTTACAAGTGCATATGGAGCAAAAGTCCAAGCACTAGCATAGAAAGAACTCATTCATTCTGGATGAAAAATAAACTACCACCAAAAAAAAGAAAGAAAAATTATCTACTCTTTATTGCTAAATGACTTAAACCTAAGTCTATAAGAAAAAAGCTTTGTGCTCTTTAGTAAGACTAAACCTGCCTTGCTGATATGAATAAACCTGCTCAGTCCCATGGTAAGTAGCTTGCCCACTCTTAATTCTCTCTGTTTTTCCCTGTCTCTCTTCACCTGTCTTGTATGCTCTCTTATATTTTACTATATTCTTCCCATTTCTCCTCTTTCTGTATTAGTTTCTAATTCTCTCTCTGCATTCTGAATTCTGCTCTCTCCTTTTATCTCCTAATATAATCATTTTCTAGTTCTTTGTACCTCATTTAGGAGAATAAATCACAAGGTATCTATTTTAAAAATTCACCACAAGTTTAAGTATAATTTCAAATCATAAATTGAATAAGTTTCCAACAGAGATGTTTACATGTATTTCCATTAAAACTAATTATCTAAATACTCATTCATTTTCTAACACTAGCTCCACAGGTTCATTGAAAGTCAAAAACTATATTTCTGATGCCTAAATTAACAATGAAGCTTTATATAGAAAAACCCAGTCAATATTTTATCTTTTGTCTTTTATACAATAAATCATTTATTCATTTTATGGACTTTTAGTTAATTGCTTTACAACTCTACAAAATGTGTTTATTAATTGTGAGTCTGTGTGCTTTCTATCTTAGTGCAAATGATCCAGGACACCTGAAGACTGGTAGATTTCTAATTGCAGTATTCATATCACAGTCCTATATATAATTACAGTTCTGTTATAAAATGGCTTAATCTTTACTAGTATAGTTTTAGGAATTGGTATAGAATCATCATTAGAGGTAAAGAAATAATTCAATTTATCTGTATAGCATCACTACAAGACAGCACATCTTTGTTGATCTGCAGAAAATCTGCCCAATAGGATGTAAAGCCCAGAGATCATTAGATTAATTTTATAAGGACAAGAAAGGCATATCATCTGCAAGAATCATTCCTGGCTTGAGATTTCTGAAAACCTTGCAATATAGAATTATCCATAGTAGCTATGCAAAATGATGTTGTCATCTCCAGGAAAGTCACCTGAATGTCTTTAGCCTTTCCTAGATGGCACCTGAAAAAACAACTAATTATCATTGTATCACATGAACTACACATTCATGCAATTTCTAGATTAACAACAGAAGTTTTGTATTGTGTGTAAATATATTAAATCATAAACTCAATCTAAACATCAAAACACATTTTAATTTAACACTTTGGAATAAAAACATGGGCATCCTTTATTTTAAAACCACATATTCAAAGATGAAGAATAACAGGATTCAGATGAAAAATAAAACATATTTTCACTGACTGTAAGGGTTGTTTGGATGTGAATAATCAAGTAAAGGTCGCTGGTTACAGAGGGATTTTACATGAGACTTCTAAAAGATTCTGAGTGACTGAGAAATAAGAGAAACTTATATTGGAGGCATAAGTTGTAGTTTTTTTCTCCTTCAAAATTTTATTCTAAGTCTCCAAGCAGAGAGGTTAGTCAAAAAATCTCACTTCCTTAAGGCACAATGGATTTAAAGACAGTCCGAAGACATGGCTTATGATGAAGAATTTATTTTTCTGAGTGGATATGTGAGAGGATTTGGAGGGCTACTGCTTGTGACTAGAATATTCTGTAATGGTGAAAACTTTGACAATTTTCCTTATCAGAATTCTGCCAACTCTCAAACCCTGAATGAATGTGCCCTCCTTCTACCCTTTTATCTGTTCTAGAAGCTTGGGATATTGGGTAGTTATATCAGACTTGAGCAGTTTGTTCTTTCAATGGGTGAGCACTTTTGGTTTCTTTCCAGTAAATGTTATCTTTGCCACAAAGCAAGTTCACTCCACTGTTTCAATCTCAATTTTTAAAAAACTGGAAAAAAGAATCAAAGAAGATGGAGTTGGTAGATGATAACAAAAATATTTACAGACTGAAAATAATGATGTATTAGTTCTCTGAGTCTTCTAAACCTTTCTCACATACTATGTGCTTATAAGGAGTGATATGTAAATTCAGCGGGCCATAATCCATATTAAAACACTCTGAAGAGGGAAGCTTCTTTTTCAATAGGTCTTAACTCAAAGCATATTTGGTGAGTTACTTCCAAAAGCTTTGTACCATAATTTTATCATTATATTTTTGAGGCAGATCGCCATTGTAGATCGAAGCATTTGTAATTGGCTTGGAGCTACCCTTCTCTTTTGGTAAGCTAAGAGTACCTTCCAGTATCATGAATACTAGTCTGCAAGGATGAAAGTTCTCGGTAAGCACCAGGGTAACTTATCCTTCTGTGTGTTCAATGAGTTGTGTAAGTTTTATTTTCAGAAATAAGGTCTTACTCTTTGTGAAGAGCCACAAGTAGCCTTTTGAATAGAGTTGGTAGATGGTAGTGCCTATGGTACCCCTTTGATCAATAATTCAATTAGATATTCCCCATATTGGAACTTTCATATGGTGATTTCCAGATTTCCATATAGTGCTCTGTCTCTCTCATTGTTTGACAATTTCATTTAGATTGTCTTTAAATATGTATACAATTTAGAAATATTCTACTATATAAGATTTTGTTATGGCTCCTCAAATAACCAGCAGTTTTAGTTGTCCTTCCTTGTTCATTTCTATAGTTATAGAAATATATAGATCGACATTGATCTATGAGTATAGCAGAATCTCATTAGATTGCCTTTTTTTCACTAGTCATGTTTGGTTCTATCCTAGGTCTGTGGGCTCTCCAGTCTGGTTCCTGACCATCTAGAAAGTATAGGCCATGGGCTACCTCTGGTAGCATGGGACACAAGTTAAACTAAATACTGATTGGCAACTTTTTGTCCTATTGGGTTGTCATCTCTTGGAACCTGGCTCTTTTTTGAGGTGGAAATGAAGGGGCAAGTGGATCTAGGGAAGGAGTGAGGTGGAGTTGGGGAAGAGGTATGAGAAACTATTATCAGAGTGTATGAACAAAAAAAATCTATTTTCAATAAAAATTTAAAGTAGATTGACATAGTACCAGCATGTGAGAGACAGAGGCAGGTGAATCTCTATGGGTTCAAAGTGAACCTAGCTCACAGTATGCATTCTAGAGAAGCAGCAAGGTCTAAACAATAGGACTCTGTGGTAGGAATGAGATGTATAAAAACAGAATTTTTTTTAAAGTTAAAAAATAATACTGTTGTCAAGGTACAATGTGTCTGGAAACTAATAATGACATGAAATAAATGGAGAAGTTCACTATCCTTGTTGTAGGAAACAATCATGCTTTTACCATCCATAGATCTATTTGCATGCTTGTGAATGAAGGCTACTTTATTGTAAGTATTTCCAGAACTCACAGTTCGAAAGTCAGAGTTGTACTATGTATCATACAGAAGGTAAGTAGAGAGGATGAAAGAAAAGCATTTGTTATCTGAGTTATCATGCTAGAAAGTGCCATGTTTGGTTCCTGTTAAACCTTGTCAGTGTCCTTTCCTAAGGACCTGTGAAATGCACCTTAGGGCTGACTGCCTTGTGATGTAACAGCTGACACTGATATCTGCTCTTAGTAGGCCAGTTAAAGCTCCATTTGGTTAACTGCTTGAGTTCACATGATTGAACTTTAGCTACATGTTTACAGTAGCATTAGTTTGTTATGTCACATAAGTTCATGGTCGAAAGCAGTCTGAGTGAAAACTGATGGAGTTGCATCAGTGGAAAGAAAAGCCTGCTCAGAAGTGCTCATTCTATCTACAGTTAGGTAAGCTGGAGTATGAGGTAGAAGTGACTCATATTATGCTGCATAAATATTACTGATTCATACTCATCATCCTGTAGAATGAAGGACAAACCTCAGAGAACATCTAATACTAAACTGTCTAAAATAAAAAACATATTCTGTAATATGGCACAACATATGTTGATAATAGATCTTATGTGAAAACTTTTTTATATAATAAATAAATTACATAAACATTAACTCAAGCATTGTAGGAACAGAAGCAGTGGTGAAGTAATAATAAGTATAAGCTTCAAGATATTCTTTGGAATAACATATTAAACATTTTAAGTTTTGATAAATTTGTGTGTGTGGTGTGCACATATGTGTGTGTTGGTGTGTTTATTTATTTAATGGTACATGTTTCACAGATGTAACATTAAATGAGTATCTGCGGACAAACTTGGGTATCTGTCTTCTCAATTCACGATGTTTGAAAATGGGCCTTTTGTTGCTTCTTTCTGTGCAGCCAAGCCTAAATACCCTATATAGCCTATGAGATTCTACTGATTTTCCTGGATCATCACTAATATATTGGAAGGAATAGGGCATAACAGACTTGTGCTCCTATGTTCAGTTTTATTTGAGCCCTGGGATATGAATGTAGATCCTTACATATGTGCAGCAAGCAGTTTACGCACTTAACCATTTCCTCAAACCATCTTTCTGTAATTTCTTAAATTTCATCTGTAATGTTTAAACTTAATACAGACTGTAATTGTTAATAATATTAATAAGCAAATTATAATTTTAATAGAAAAAATCTGTACATACTGGATTTCAAGTTCCCTGAGTCTTCCTAACACTTCTAAGTATAGATAAATATGAAAACACATTTCATTCAGCTTCTTTGTGAACTTACTATCCACATCATGTTTGACCAAGCCACCAAGGATCAAAAGGCCAACCTATTAGCTAAATTCTTACATGTACACAAAGATTTGTGTCTTTTATATTTTTCATTTTCTTTATACAATTTGCTTATTGATTTATTGGTTTCCTTATTGAAAGCACAACCCTTTAATATGTAAGGAGATATTTTGTGTTTATAGATCTGAAAGTTGAAGTTCAATTAAAAGCAGGGAAATAATAGAATGTATAAAATGTATTGATTTTGCAAAGATATTTGTTGACCAAATATTTAAAAGTGTATTAAAAACAGAAAAATACAAAAATAAAATCATTTAGAAATTAGTTATAGGAAAATCTAGGATTTACTTGTAACACTTTTGACCACAATGGGTTTTGCTTTCATATTTTTCATGACCCCTATAATTGGTTATGAATTTATATCTATAATAGGAAAAGAAAACAGTCAAATCTCATATATTCAATGAAAACAGGATTCTCTATATTTTTCACAGGATATTTTCTCAATTTATATAACTGAATTCTTGCTTTAAAAGTACTTGAAGATTCAAATCCTTTTAGAATATGTACAAACAGGTCTTGGTTGACCATGCAGATTGAATGCTTTTGTTAGATGCTGAATGCCCTTTCAGTGTGTAGGAACATGAAACACGATGTGGAGATTATAGAGCTTCTGAATTTGTCAAATAATCATACTTAACTTTCAGCAGAATACTTACAAATGTCTCATTGTAAATTGTATCAGACTATTTTTAAAACAAAATATGGTTGTTCTATCTTATATACTTTTGACTGTTGTCTAAGATCAGTCCATGTAAACTTAACAACAGCATGAATTATATGTTTTACCTTGAACAAAAAACACATATGCCAATTGTTCAAAGGTTCCTGTCATTAACATTGCATTTTACTTCCATATTTAATAATAACTGAAATCAAATCCAAAAACACAAACTGCAAACTCACAGTCTAAGGGTAAGTAAAAATAACAAAATATATATCTTTCTGTTGGTTAATATTTTATGATAGCATGACTAGGCTTTGATGCCTTTTTCACAGTAAAAATATTTTTGCAAATATATTAAATCAGTATATTTTCAGCAATGTGGACTCTCCTCTAGGGTTGTTTAACTATATTTCATATAAAATAGTAAGTTGAATTTATTGGTTTGTATGTGGTGAATGAATCTTATGTTTGTATAATGAAGGAAAATTATGCTTGAAGATAATATATTATGCTATTGTTTAATTTAGTGTCTGGTTTTGAAATTTTTATCTATGATTATTATACTTACATCAGTTCTACCATTACTAGTATCCTATGTGTCATGCGAAACCTCAGATTCAGAACCTCTTCTTTAATGATTACTGTCATTCTTTTGGGGACCACTACTTCTTTATAGTTCTTTGTCTAGTAATAGAAAATTTGTTAATTATCCTTATCACATTGGTATGACAACTGCTGTTGGCATGTTGTATGAAGTGAGGTACCCAGGCCCCAGAAAAAAATCAGACTTCATGTTCACATTTACCAATGGATTACTTCTACAAAATTTTCTATGTGAGTCTATAACCTGAAGAAACTGAACAGAGTAGGTAAGTAGAAAGGAAACACATGGGAAAGAGGGAGAAGCCAGAGAAGAGAGAGAGAGAGAGAGAGAGAGAGAGAGAGAGAGAGAAATAAGACACAGGTGTTAATGTGTTCTTGAAATTATTGAAATCACTTTCTACGAACAGTTTTGAACATTTTTATCATTTATGCTTATGAAGGATATTTTTGTCTACAATTCTTTTTTTGTTTTTGTTTTTATCCAGTTTTGATATTATGGTAACCTTGGCTTCAGATAAGGAGTTGGTCTCCTCTCTTCCTTTTTTTTTTTTTTTTTTTTTTTTTTTTTTGAATAATTTGAAAAATTTGGTATTATAAACTGGTTAAATTTTGATTAAAATTCACTTCAAGTTCTGTCTGTCCCTGAGTCTTTCTTTGTGGATATGACTTTAAATTTTAGCTTCAGTAATCTCTTGTTATTAGCTCTTGTTATTGTTTGCTCATGTAGTTTGTATCATCTGGATTTGATTTGGGTCAAATAAATGGTTTTTTTGAAAAGATTATCAAGATTGGTACAGGTCCCTATTCAATTTATCAAAAACAAATTAGAGAAGAAGAAAAAAGAAACAAAGAAAAAAGAAAGAAAGAAGACCCACATTAGTAAATGAATCGATGCAAAGAAAGTGATTGCAACAGACAATCCTAAAAACCATTGTGTTTTCCACATCTTTATTGAGCTTTGGTTGGCTATCTATGGATAAAACTATCTGTATCTTCTGTCCTCGTCCAATGGATATGCATGTCTGTTTTTATGCCAACACCAAGCTGGCTCTTATTTTTATACCCCTGCAGTTATTTTTAAAGCAGGTATTGCAATGTTTCCAGTTTTTCTGTTTGATTGTTCAAGGCCACTTTGGCTAGACTACAATGTGACTACTTCAATAATAATTACAGAATGTGTTTCTTTTATTCTGGAAAGAACGTCATTGGTGTTTTCATAGGAAGAGATTTAAATGTTTAGATATTTGTGTGTATTCAAATTGTATTTAAAATTTGAATCAGCCTTTTATATTTAGAATATAACAGACAAAGCTATATTTATCTTTTTATACTCTGTGGTGTTTAATTTACTAAGATTTAAAGATTTGTGTTGTTTATATTTCTGATGATCTTTAAGCAGTAGTTTTGTTTCTTTTTATTTTTGTTGATATTCTCTTATTTTGTTGTTTGATTATTTTTTATACTTGCATAGATTTTGTGGTAAGAAAATTTTTTGAAGTTTTTGAAGTTTTGTTTTTTCCTCTTTACTACACATTTTTTCATTAACAGAACTTTTTATTCCATAGATCATTAGTCACATACTTTCCAAATATATGCTAATATTTTCAAATGTTTATATATTCTTTTATTCTAATAGAATATATTCTAATTACTTTTCTATTGGTATAAAATAAGCATTATGATTTCAATTATTTTTATCATGATAAAATAAATTATATGTGGTTTTACAACAAAATATGGATGATTTGGTAATACTGCCAATCTAGTTGAACATAATATACAGTTTCTATCTCCAAATAAATGGAAATATAAAACTATATAATATACAATATTCAGACATTCTCTTTTAATTATTATCTATTCCATAGCATATAGTAAGTTTTCTAAATAAAGGATATATTTAATAATGTCATATTTACACTATTTGTTTTGGTAACACTGATCATTAAGTCCAAAGTACAATGCATGCTTTGAAAGCCATCCATCGGACTTCCGCTTCCGGTCTGGGCCCAGGCAGCAGATCCCTGGAGGCAGCTCTGCACTGAACCTCACAAAACCCGGCAGAAGTGGGGCACCCAGCAGCTCTGACCCAGGCAGTATCTCTGGTAAGGAGACAGCAACACCCACCCCAAACAGGGAGTAACTGGGACCCACCGGGACCCACTGAGACCCAGGGATTTACTCCTGGCCCGGAGCACCGGCTCCTTCCGGTCTGGGTCGGAGCTCCCAGCAGATCCTAGGCCGGAGCTCTACACCAAATCCCACAGAACCCAGGGGAAACAGGGCTCCTAGGAGCTCTAACCCAAGCAGCTTCCTACGCAAGGAGGCAGCAACACTTGCCCCACACCGGGAGTAACTGGGACCCACTGGGACCAAGGTACTCACTCCTGGCCCCAGCACTGGTTCCTTCCGGTTTGGGCCTGGGCGCTCAGCAGATCTCGGGTGGCAACTCTGCCCGATTGGGTAATCTCACAGAACCCAGAGGAAGCATGGCTCCCAGGAGCTCTAACTCGAGCAGCTTCTTAAGCAAGGAGGCAGCAACACCTGCACCAAACAGGGAGTAACCAGGTCCCACAGGGATCCAGGAACTCACTCCTGGCCCAGAGCACTGATTCCTTCCGGTCCGGACCAAAGCACTGAGCAGATCCTGGGCCCTAGCTCGAACCTCAGCAGCGACACCCAACCTAAACAGTTCTGACACAACCAAGAGAACAGGAAAGACAGGTTCCAGCCAGAGACAGCACAGGTAGCACCAAGGAGAACCAGATGGCAAAAGGCAGCGCAAGAATACCAGGGCCAGCAACCCAGAACACATGTCATCATCAGAACCTAGTTCTCCCACATTAAGTCCTGAACTCCCCATATCACCAGGAAAGCAAGAGTCAGACCTAAAATCACTTTTAATGACGATGATGGAGGACTTTAAGAAGGACATAAATAACATTCTCAAAGAATCTGAGGAGAACACAGGTAAACAGGTAAAAGCCCTTAAAGAATCACAAGAGAACACAACCAAACAGGTGAAGGATTTATACAAAACCATCCAGGACATAAAAATGGAAATAGAAACAATAAAGAAATCACAAAGGGAGACTACTCTGGAGATAGAAAACCTAAGAAAGAAATCAGGAATCACAGACGCAAGCATTACCAACAGAATACAGGAGATAGAAGAGAGAATCTCAGATGCAGAAGATACCATAGAAAATATTGACACAACTGTCAAGGAAAACGAAAAATGCAAAAAACTCTTAACACAAAACATCCAGGAAATCCAGGACACAATGAGAAGACCAAACCTAAGGATAATAGGTATAGAAGAGAGTGAAGATTTACAACTTAAAGGGCCAGTAAATATCTTCAACAAAATCATAGAAGAAAACTTCCCTAACCTAAGGAACGAGATGCCCATAATCATTCAAGAAGCCTACAGAACACCAAATAGACTAGACCAGAAAAGAAATACCTCCCGTCACATAATAATCAAAACACAAAATGCACAAAACAAAGAAAGAATTTTAAAAGCGGTAAGAGAAAAAGGCCAAGTAACATATAAAGGCAGACCTATCAGAATTACACCAGACTTCTCACCAGAGACTATGAAAGCCAGAAGATCCTGGTCAGATGTCATGCAGACCCTAAGAGAACACAAATGCCAGCCCAGGCTACTATACCCAGCAAAACTCTCTATTACCATAGATGGAGAAACCAAGATATTCCATGACAAAGCCAAATTTACACAATATCTTTCCACAAACCCAGCACTACAAAGAATAATAGCAGGAAAGACCCATTACAAGGAGAGCAATCATACCCTAGAAAGAGCAAGAAAGTAATCCACCTCCAACAAACCCAAAAGAAGATAGCCACACAAACAATGCCTCCCCTTTTAGCAAAAATAACAGGAAGCAACAGTCTCCTCTCCTTAATATCTCTTAATGTCAATGGACTCAATTCCCCAATAAAAAGACATAAAATAACAGACTGGATACGCAAACAGGATCCGACTTTTTGCTGCATACAGGAAACCCACCTCAGTGACAAGGACAGACACTACCTTAGAGTAAAAGGCTGGAAAACAATTTTTCAAGCAAATGGTCCTAGGAAACAAGCTGGAGTAGCCATTCTAATATCGAATAAAATTGACTTTCAACTTAAAGATATAAAAAAGGATAAGGAAGGTCATTTCATATTTGTCAAAGGAAAAGTCAACCAACATGAACTCTCAATTCTGAACATCTATGCACCAAATGCAAGAGCACCCACTTTCATAAAAGAAGCCTTACTAAAGCTCAAAGCACATATCGCACCTCACACAATAATTGTGGGAGACTTCAATACCCCACTCTCAGCACTGGACAGATCAAGGAAACGGAAACTAGACAGAAGTACAGTGAAACTAACAGAAGTTTTAAACCAAATGGACTTAACAGATATCTATAGAACATTTCACCCAAAAACAAAAGAATATACCTTTTTCTCTGCACCACATGGTACCTTCTCCAAAATAGACCATATTATTGGTCACAAGACAGGCCTCAACAGATATAAAAAAATCGAA
The DNA here is from genome assembly GCA_021653895.1 of Mastomys natalensis. Taxonomy (NCBI): domain Eukaryota; kingdom Metazoa; phylum Chordata; class Mammalia; order Rodentia; family Muridae; genus Mastomys; species Mastomys natalensis. The sequence continues at coordinate 719,982 of JAJTUV010000861.1, read as the reverse complement.
ATAATCCCATGCATCCTATCAGATCACCATGGTCTAAAGCTGGTCTTCAATAACAACAAAGACAATGGAAAGCCCACACTCACATGGAAACTGAACAATACTCTACTCGTTGATAATGGGGTCAGGGAACAAATAAAGAAAGAAATTAAAGACTTTTTAGAATTTAATGAAAATGAAGACACATCATACCAAAACCTATGGGACACACTGAAGGCAGTGCTAAGAGGAAAGCTCATAGCTCTAAGTGCATACAAAAAGAAATTGGAGAGAGAACACACTAGCAGCTTGACCACACACCTGAAAGCTCTAGAACAAAAAGAAGCAAAAACACCCAAGAGGAGTAGACGGCAGGAAATAATTAAACTCAGGGCTGAAATCAACCAAATAGAAACAAAGAGAACTATACAAAGAATCAATAAAACCAGGAGCTGGTTCTTTGAGAAAATCAACAAAATAGATAAACCCTTGGCCAGACTAATCAGAGGGCAGAGAGACAGTATCCAAATCATATAAAATCCAAAATGAAAAGGGTGACATAACAACAGAAACCGAGGAAATTCAACAAATCATCAGATCCTACTACAAAAGCCTATACTCAACAAAATTGGAAAATCTGGATGAAATGGACAATTTTCTAGACAAGTATCAGTTACCAATGTTAAATCAGGATCAGATAAACCATCTTAACAGTCCCATAACTGCGAAAGAAATAGAAGCAGTCATTAAAAGTCTCCCCACCAAAAAAAGTCCAGGTCCAGATGGTTTTAGTGCAGAATTCTATCAAACCTTCAAGGAAGATCTAATACCAATTCTCTTCAAACTATTCCACAAAATAGAAAAGGAAGGAACACTACCTAATTCATTCTATGAAGCCACAATTACGCTTATACCTAAACCACACAAAGATCCAACAAAAAAGAGAACTTCAGACCAATCTCCCTTATGAATATCGATGCAAAAATACTGAATAAAATTCTCTCGAACCGAATCCAAGAACACATCAAAACACTTATCCACCATGATCAAGTAGGCTTTATCCCAGGAATGCAGGGTTTGTTCAATATACAGAAATCCATCAACGTAATCCACTACATAAATAAACTCAAAGAAAAAAACCACATGATCATATCTCTTGATGCTGAGAAAGCATTTGACAAAATTCAACACCCCTTCATGATAAAAGTCTTGGAAAGATCAGGAATTCAAGGTCCATACCTAAACATAGTAAACGCAATATACAGCAAGCCAGTAGCCAACATCAAACTAAATGGAGAGAAACTTGAAGCAATCCCATTAAAATCAGGGACTAGACAAGGCTGCCCACTCTCCCCTACCTGTTCAATATAGTTCTGGAAGTCCTAGCCAGAGCAATTAGGCAACAGAAGGAGATCAAAGGGATACAAATTGGAAAGGAAGAAGTCAAAGTTTCACTATTTGCAGATGACATGTTAGTATACTTAAGTGACCCCAAAACTTCAACCAGAGAGCTCCTAAACCTGATAAACAACTTTAGCAAAGTGGCTGGGTATAAAATTAACTCAAACAAATCAGTAGCATTCCTCTACACAAAGGATAAACTAGCTGAGAAAGAAATTATGGAAACGACACCATTCACAATAGTCACAAATAGTATAAAATATCTTGGGGTGAATCTAACCAAGCAAGTAAAAGACCTGTATGACAAGAACTTCAACACCCTGAAGAAAGAAATCGAAGGAGATCTCAGAAGATGGAAACATCTCCCATGCTCATGGATTAGAAGGATTAATATAGTAAAAATGGCTATCTTGCCGAAAGCAATCTACAGATTTAATGCAATCCCTATCAAAATTCCCACTCAATTCTTTACAGAGATAGAAAGAGCAATCTTAAAATTCATTTGGAATAACAAAAAACCCAGGATAGCGAAAACCACACTCAACAATAAAAGAACTTCTGGGGGAATCTCCATCCCCGATTTCAAGCTGTACTACAAAGCAATAGTGATAAAAACGGCATGGTATTGGAACAGAGACAGTCAGGAGGATCAATGGAATAGAATAGAAGACCCAGAAATGAACCCCCATACCTATGGTCACTTGATCTTCGACAAAGGAGCTCAAACTATCCAGTGGAAAAAAGACAGTATTTTCAACAAATGGTGCTGGTCCAACTGGAGGTCAGCTTGTAGAAGAATGCAAATTGATCCATATTTATCTCCTTGTACAAAGCTCAATTCCAAGTGGATCAAGGACCTCCACATAAAACCAGCTACACTGAAACTAATAGAAGAGAAAATAGGGAAAAGCCTTGATCATATGGGCACAGGGGAAAAGTTCCTGAACAGAACACCAATGGCGTATGCTCTAAGATCAAGAATTGACAAATGGGATCTCATAAAACTGCAAAGCTTCTGTAAAGCAAAGGATACGGTCAACAGGACAAAGCGGGAACCAATAGACTGGGAAAAGATCTTCACCAACCTTACATCTGATAGAGGGCTAATATCCAAGGTATACAAAGAACTGAAGAAACTAGATTCCAGACCATCAAATAACCCTATTAAAAAATGGGGTAGAGAGTTGAACAAAGAACTCTCAACTGAGGAAACTCGAATGATTGAGAAACATCTAAAGAAGTGCTCACCATCCCTAGTCATCAGGGAAATGCAAATGAAAACAACACTGAGATTCCACCTCACACCAGTCAGATTGGCTAAGATCCAAAACACAGGTGACAGCAGATGTTGGCGAGGATGTGGAGAAAGAGGAACACTCCTCCATTGTTGGTGGGATTGCAAGCTGGTACAACCACTATGGAAAGCAGTCTGGCGATACCTCAGAAAACTGAACATGGTGTTACCTGAGGACCCAGCTATACCCCTCCTGGGTATATACCCAGAAGATATCTCAACATGCAACAGGGCCACATGCTCCACTATGTTTATAGCGGCCTTATTCATAATAGCCAGAAGCTGGAAAGAACCCAGATGTCCTTCAACAGAAGAATGGATACAGAAAATGTGGTACATTTACACAATGGAGTACTACTCAGCCATTAAAAATAATGAGCTCTTGAAATTCTTAGACAAATGGATGGAGCTAGAAAATATCATCCTGAGTGAGATGACCCAATCACAAAGGATACACACATGGTATGCACTCACTGATAAGCGGATATTAGCCCCAAAACACACAATACCTAAGATGCAATGCATAAACCTCATGAAACTCAAGAAGAAGGAGGAAGACCAAAGTGAGGGTGCTTTTGTCCTTTTTAGAACGAGTATCAAAAGATTCAACCAGAGCTTCCAGGATCTAAACCTCCAGCCTGAGAACAGACAGGGCAAGCTGTCCTCTGAGAGGCTCTAACCAGCAACTGACTCAGACAGATACAGACATCCAGAGCCAAACAGTGGATGGAGCTTGAGGACTCTTAAAGAAGAATAGGTGGAAGGATTGTGGGCCCTAAGGAGATAGGAACTGCACAGGAAGATCAACAGAGTAAACCAACCTGAACCCTTGGAGCTCTCAGAGACTGATCACCAACCGTGGAGCATATCTAGTCTACACAGATCTAGCTCCATGGGCTGAACCTAGGCCTCCCTGCACATATGTTGTAAATGTGCAGCTTGGTTTTCATGTAGGTCTCAAACATCTGGAGTGGGGGCTACCACTCCATGCAGCCTGTGTATGGAGTATGGTCTTCTAAAAAAAAACAGTTGTTCAGTTGTTCATGGAATATTATTTTTTTATATCTCTTGTATTCAGTTTGCAACTACTTCATTGAGAATTTTTGTATGTATATTCATGAGGGATACTGGACTATAACTTATATATTTTTGTTGGGTTTATACTTGATTTCACTATTTCAATATTATTTGCTTTGTGAAGGAAAAAAAAAAAAAAAAAGAAAAGAATCCATGAACCTGTAAATTTGAGGTTTGTTAGCTTTCCTGAAAAACTTACATATATCTAGGTGTATACGGTGGGGTTTTTTGTACGGATAATGACACTTGAAAGGTACTGATGCTTTTCAAATACTTAGGCTGTAAGAAAACAAACTGACATAAATGGTGCATGTTTATGTCTCTTTTACTTGGGACTATGAGCCTAAGTATTTCCCATCAGAATTTACAGGTCTTCCTTCAACCTACTCTAGACCTTAGTCCAACCGCAAAACAGAGAGAGTTGAGTTTGTCAGACCACTGCAGACTTGAACCCCTGTCCAACCCATTCTAGGACCCAGGAACCAGGAACTTTTTAACATATATTTAATTTCTCTTAGGCTTATTGTCTCAGAGTCTGCCTATAGCAACAACAACAAAAAAGGCTAGTATATTTGTGTTGGGGGTTTAAATTAATACTTCCCAGAGCTAGTAGTGAGTCCTATAAGCAAAGTCCTTCAGTCTTAAGTCATTGTTTTAAAGAAGTTTCCAAATGAGCAAATGATGTAGATATTTGGTTCACAAGATGAAGAACAAAAAAAAAGGGGATATTTGCATTTTTAATTTTAAAATGATGGAAATTAATCAGAAGAGCATTGTGGTCATAAAAAAAAAAAAAAAAAGAAAGCCATCCATCATATCATTTATTAAAGTGCTTTTTTCCTATGCAATATATAGTTAGCATCTTTAAATATTATATTTTATATGCATTATGTTATCTTATAGAGCCCATTTAGATCATCTTTTATATAATATAAACATTCATATGTTTGAATATAAACTAGCTGTGAAACTCATAATCTAATAGAAATTGAGGACAGAGCAATGGCTTTTAGAGAGGATGGAGAGTTTGTAGAAGAGATAGAAGAAGCTTTACGAATGAATACTAAGCTACTTGTAAATATCAGGAATTTTTAAACTTATTGCAATAATGTATAGTAATATTCATTTAAAAAAGTTGGCAGAAATTTTATTAAATTTTAGCACAGAGTAATTGTAAATATTTGAGAAGACAGGTTATAAACAATATACAATATATGAATGTGTCAAAATATCACATACTTCCCTATTTAATATGTACATTTCTTATACATTAATATATCAGCTAGAATTTATCGAATTCATTATTTTTAATAGCTGAGTAATATTCCATTGTGTAAATATACCACATTATTTGTATGCATTCCTCTGTTGAAGGACATCTGGGTTCTTTCCAGTTTCTGGCTATTATAAATAAAGCTGCTATGAACATAGTGGAGCATATGTCCTTGTTATATGTTAGAGCATCTTCTGGATATATGCCCAGGAGTAGTATAGCTGGGTCCTCAGGTAGTGATATTTCCAATTTTCAGAGGAACCGCCATACTGTTTTCCAGAGTGGTTGCACCATCTTGCAATCCCACCAACAATGGAGGAGTGTTCCTCTTTCTCCACATCCTCGACAGCATCTACTCTCACCTGAGTTTTTGATCTTAGCCATTGTGACTGGTGTGAGGTGGAATCTCAGGGCTGTTTTGATTTGCATTTCCCTGATGACCAAGGATGCTGAACATTTCTTTAGGTGCTTCTTGGACATTCGCATTTCCTCAGTTGAGAATTCTTTGTTTAGCTCCATACCCCATTTTTAATAGGGTTATTTGGTTGCCTAGAGTCAAATTTTTAAAGTTCTTTGTATATATTGGATATTAGTCCTCTATTGGATGTAGGATTGGTAAAGATCTTTTCCCAATCTGTTGGTTGCCATTTTGTCCTATTGACAGTGTCCTTTGCCTTACAGAAACTTTGCAATTTTATGAAGTCCCATTTGTCAATTCTTGATCTTAGAGCATAAGCCATTGGTGTTCTGTTCAGGAACTTTTCCCCTGTGACTAGGTATTCGAGGGTTTTCCCCACCTTCTCTTCTAATAGTTTCAGTGTGTCTGGTTTTATGTGAAGGTCCTTTATCCACTTGGACTTGAGCTTTGTACAAGGACATAAGAATGGATTGATTTGCATTCTTCTGCATGTTGTCCTTCAGTTGAAAATGCTGTCTTTGTTCCACTGGATGGTTTTAGCTCCTTTGTCAAAGATCAAATGACCATAGGTGTGTGGGTTCATTCTGGGTCTTCAACTCTATTCCACTGATCTTCCTACCTGTCTCTGTACCAATACCAGGCAGTTTTTATCACTATTGCTCTGTAATACAGTTTGAGATCAGGGATGGCGATTCCTCCAGAAGTTCTTTTATTGTTGAGAATGGTTTTCACTATCCTGGGTTTTTTGTTATTCCAGATAAATTTGAGAATTTCTCTTTCTAGCTCTGTAAAGAATTGAGTTGGTATTTTAATGAGGATTGCATTGAATCTGTAGATTGCTCTTGGCAAGATGGCCATTTTTACTATATTAATCCTGATGATCCATGAGCATGGGAGAGCTTTCCATTTCCTGATATCTTCTTCAATTTCTTTCTTCAGAGACTTGAAGTTCTTGTCATATAGATCTTTCACTTGCTTGGTTAGATTCACACCGAGGTATTTTATATTATTTGTGACTATTGTGAAGGGTGTCATTTCCCTAATTTCTTTTTCAGCCTGTTTATCTTTCATGTAGAGGAAGGCTACTGGTTTGTTTGAGTTGATTTTATAACCTGCCACCTTGCTGAAGTTGTTTATCAGGTTTAGGAGTTCAAGAATGAATTCGATAAATTCTTATGTAAATGGATGGAACTAGAAAATATCATCCTGAGTGAAGTAACCCAATCACAAAAGAACATACATGGCATTCACTCACTGATTATTGGATTTTAGCCCAGAAGCTTGAAATACCCAAGATTCAACTCACAGACCACATAAAGCTCATGAAGAATGATGACCAAGTTGGTGGGGGAGCTTCAGTCCTTCTTAGAAGGAGTAACAAAATACTCAAGGGAGCAAATATGGATACAAATTGCAGGACAGAAACTGAAGGAGGGGCCGTCTGCAGACCATTCCACCTACCTGGGCATCCATCCCATGTGCAGTCACCAAAGGTAGACGTTGATGTGGATGTCAGGAAGTACATGCTGACAGGAGCCTGATATAGCTGTCTCCTTACAGGTCTGCAAGAGTCTGACATATTCAGAGGCAGATGCTCACAGCTAACCATCAAACTGATCATGAGGTTCCCAATAGAGTAGTTAGAGTGAAGACTGAAGGAGTTGAAAGGATTCGAGACACCATGTGGAAAACAACAATACCAACCAACCAGAGTCCCAGGGTCTAAACCACCAGCCTGGGAGCGCTTAGGGAGGGACCCATGGCTCCAGCTATATATGCAAGGGAGCTATATATAAGGAAGAAGAGATCCTTGGTCCCATGAAGGCTGGACATTGTGGGAGGGGTATTTGAGCGTGTGGAGGGGAGGTACAGGGAGGGTAGGTGGGGGTACACCATCATAGAAGCAAGAGGAGGGGGAAAGGGATAGGGAGTTCCTGGGAGGGAGGGCGGAAAATGGGGTAAGGGAAGAACATCTGAAATGTAAATAAAATTTCCAATAAAAAAGGAAAAAGAATATATCAGCTAGAAACATAAAATTAATTTAGCCTTGAGAAGAGAGGAACTTTAAAATCTTATAAGAATGCTTCCCAATGAAGCTAATCCTAGAAAACTATTCTCTTTTTTTATTGGATATTTTCTATATTTACTTTTCAAATGTTTTCCCCTTTCCCAGTTTATTCCCAAGAACACCCCCCCCATGACATCCTCCCTTCCCCTGCTTCTATGAGGGCATTCCCCCACGCACCCACACACTCCATGCTCATTGCACCCTAATTCCACTTATTGTTATTCTATAAGAGTTTGACAGGATTTTTATCTACAATACTTTTCTAGCTATGTTGTTAATTTAAAAACATTTTAAATATTTGTTTAATTTTTGAGATTATAATATAGTTACATAATTTTTCTTTCCTTTTCTTCTTCCAAACACTACCATGTACCTTCTAGTTCTCACTCAAATTGAGTACCTTGTATTCTTTAATTGTTATGATATAAACATATTTATGTATATGTGGGCCCACTATATATTACTAAATATATAAATAGTTCATGCTTAGTCTATATATTAATTGTATGTATATGCTTTAGGGCTGGTCATTTTGTGTTGGATAAAGAATTGTTCTTTTTCCTGGTGAAGACTAGTTCTTCCACTTTTAGTTTCTATGATTATGGAGTGTATAATACTAAGATTAACACTCTTACTACATTTCCAATACTTGCAAGTCATTAGTTATATCACATTTTCTATACAGTTACTTGTACATTAAATATTTGTCTAGTAAAATAAATGTACTGTTTTAGATTAGGGTGTTGGAGACATATCAGTTTGGTACATGGACAGCACCCAAATATCAAGGATCCTATATACACAGAATGTAAATATGATGATTTTGAGATTAGTGTTACTAGGACAATATTATGTATTATGAAGAATGTAGGTTTTCTGGTGCTATCACATATCCCTTACCTAGAAGAACTGTATTTTACTCTTCTAAGTCTGTGTTTGGAGGTTTTTCAAAACTATTTTATCAAAAGACAAGTGTTATGTATTCCAAAATCCAAATATATATGATTAGAATTACTTGATCTTGTGAATAAGATAATAAAATAGAATCATTGTGGGATTTCAGCAAATCCACTTTTCATATTATAATGTCTAGAATGATTCATATTTCAACAAAACAACCATATACTAGAATGCATCACAGAGTTTCAGTGAAATAAATATTTGAGAAGAATTGTGAACATTTGGTAAATGTCACAGATTGTGGAAAAACTCAGAGTGTTGTTTTAGAAGATTAACATACCTGATTTTCAAACAGGAATAAAAAAGATATTTATGTCATTTCTTACTTGCATAGAAAGTAATCCTAAATTTAATAAATCAATCATTCTTATTTGGAAGCTATGATATGCCTGATAAATGAATGCATGTTTCATGCATGCATAGGTCTGATTATTTTTTAAAACTCTTTAAAAATTTTTTTGTGTTGCATCTAACATTAAATCTTTAATTTTCTGTATTGGCTTTGTCAAATATCCATAATTAACTATCTTTCCTTATAAGCCAACTGGTTTGAGGGGAATGGTATGTTGGAGAGATCTCATTTGTTTAGGGCTGAAAGCTCCGAGGTATCTAATTCTCATCTCATTTTACAGCTGTGGATCTCTATGATGATTGCCATCTATTGAAAAAGTAAATTTTTCTAATGAAGGTTTAATAATGTTCTTATCTATGATATAGCAATATGTCATTAGGACTGGTTCTAATTTGATTTTCAATTAGTAGACTAAGAGGAGTAGTTTCGTACCCTAACCTATAAAACTCAAATTATTGGATTATAAACATTGTCACAACTGGGATTCAACTCATGGAGTTGGGGTTAAATTCAACTTAAAAGTTTATGGCTACCTACCTTCATCACATTTGTGGACCTATTACACTATGAGCAGACTGTGTAGGTAAGTTTCTATTGTAGCTCACAGGGTTCATAGCTAGATTAAATAGAAAATTATTCTTCCACTTTCCTAGTCTCTTCTACTCCTGTGCTTTGATAGTCTCTATAGCATCTTCAGCACTGTGCACACAAGTTAATAAAAATGAATCTTCCAGTTGAGAATCAGTTTGACTTCTGCATGTGTATTTAAGTATATGTTTCCTTTTTTCAGAAATAACATCTTACAATCAAATTGTGGTGTGTAGTCAAGAGCAAAGGAAATAGCCTATAATGATTGGATGGTCTGTAGGTCTTCTTTGACCAGCAATTAGAAAACATTATTTAGTATTTGCCAGCATATGCAAATGTGTCTAGCATATGTGTCTAGTAGGAGAATTGTTTCTTGCAATATATCATAACTCCATTTAAATTCATTTTATAAATGTATGTATTTTAAGAAACTCCTACTGTACTAGATATCTATATAGTTTGTCAAAGGCCTTTAGTATTAGATATTCCTGTCTATATCCCCTCCTCTACCTTGCCTGGTAATCTCCTTTGCTATATAATTCTCCTGTTTTAATTTCCCCTTTATATTTTTTCTTATTTTATTTTTTCTTATTTATTTTATTTTTGCAACAAGGTGAGAAGTCTCTTCCCCTGTACAATTTTTTTAACAATTTACTTTTAAAAAATCTATAAAATATGTTGGTATTAAAATTTGAAATGTCAAGAATAGAAAATAAAAATGGTAACAAAAAAACATTGGTGTCAGTGCAAATGCTGTGCATACAAGTCTAGCTTATCAGTTCAGGATGGTAGCTAATTGACAATAGTAGCTCTTATAAAGCTGCAACAAGAAAACATGGCAGTTATTGTCTATTAGTCACTGAGGAGACAGCAACCTATACCATCACCAAGCCATCCTTTCCTCTTCAAAAGCCAAGCCATGAGTATTGGCTCACACCTGTAACCCAAAACATGGAAGGCTAAAGTAAGGCAGGGGGACCTCATAACTTTGGGTATAGAGTGACAAAGTGATATTCTATCTCAGTGAGGCAAAAACTACGAAACAGTCACAAGTGTCTTCTGTAACAGCATTCCTGTGTGAGGACTATGCAGACTTAGGAATGTGGTGTTGTTTTGGAGGCATCTCAAATAGCAGAGTGGTATCTTGAGGTTTGTTTGGAAGCTGGGATTATGCTCATATCATTGAACACTAGCAGTTTCTCATCTTGAAAATGATGGGAACAACATGGGATTCAGAACTTTGGGCTCCTTGCCAGTCTCTGGGGAAAAAGATTGGTTAAACAGACCAATAGAAAGCCACTCTTAACACCTAAGAGGTAACCAAGGCCTGTATCAATTATCTATACTGTTTTGGGATCTCTTGAACTAACCTGACCAATTCTTCAACAAAAGTTTCTTGTATCTAGTACTGATGATTTGGTTAGCATATATATATATATATATACACACACACACACACACACACACATATATAAGTGTGTGTTAGTATATGTATGTATAATACACCATATATATATATAATAATATATTTGTATATTCTATATAAGATTAATATATTAACATATAATGTATATATTACAAATATGTAGTTGATATAATTATATATTAATAGAATATATACAGTCATATATAATATAATGTGATACAAAATTTTACACATGATATAATATAAAAAAATATATTATAAAAATTGTATACGTATACACACATTATATATATGGGATCTTAGGGAAGAAATGGGAAGGGAAAACAGCAGGATACAGGTAAAATGAAGTGAGAATTGTCATAATGGGTGGAGCCTCTGTCTGGGAATGAAAGAATCTAGTATAGAAGTCAGAACAAACAACATCAAGTTTGCTTAATAAAGCAAGGAATAATATTATCTTAACTACTTAAGACATATATTATAATTATAATATATGTATTCAGATAATTTTTACCTTTTTTAGAATTGAAGACACGTGTAATAAAAAAAAAAAAAGACAAAGGGAAATTAAACAATAACCCTTAAGGCCCTTGAAAATATGCTGTAGAATGGAAGTACAAAAGCAACAAACATGACATAAAATAAGCCAAGACTCTTGTAAAGCATAGCAAGTAGGCATAGAGGATCCATGCCTTATAAATGAATACTACAGAGAAGCATCACAGCAGGACATGGTATAAATGTTATACACAGTAATCCAGAAATCTCAAGCTGTTTCGATATCTATCCCAAATTTTTGAAAAGGGAAGAACTGCTCATTAGGAAAATGATCTGCCTATAAGAACTAATGTGTAATAATCCCATACCCATATCTCCTTATATCAGTTCATAAAGACAAGAAGGTTTCTATCTTACTATCCACAGCGAAGTCCTGGTATAGTATTTCATCCTAAAAAAAATTATATAATTGAATGTTTTAGTTCAGTGGTGAGTATAATAACTACAAGACAATAGACTACACCAACAAATTCAAAGTCAAAGTCCATGATACTGAAAAACAAACAAAATGATTCCATCTTTGAGACGTCAAAATATCAACTCTATTTACTGCTGGAGGTAAGAAAAAGAGTACATCCTTCATTGTATATCAAAAACCCAGATATGCATGAAATGTAATCTCAGAGATGTATGCCAGTTCTGTCAAACATTCAGTGATAAATGAGCTTGCATTTTGGGATAATTCTGTAGTTTTACTACAAATAAATGAAGTTAGAATGCATTTCAGCTAAAACTACAAGAGAAACTGCCGTACATTTAATTTCTCCCAACTGAAGCAAACATATAATCTGTAAACTTGTAAGACAGTCCTATACAAAATGATGTAAATTTAATCCAAGTGATGATCTAATCAGCAATTATGAAACAACATAGTAGAGAGTGAAATCTAACAGCAGAGTGAAACAACCCATGGGACCTTACAGCAGACATGTAACAATCATCTTGTCTGAATAAAGTGCAACTTATAAAATATAAGAAATGCAGTGGAGGAACACATGGAAATAAATGTAAAAATATGCCAACAAACATAAAATCAGCATAATGAATGATAAACATACAATGAAAAGTAAAAACATGATTTCTGTAGACGCTACTGTGTGACAAGACTCTCAGGGAACTTCTACGTTACCACCTGGTGGTTAGTGATTGCATATATTTGAATGATCCATAAGACTCTGAAAATGTAAAGTTTCATTTTTTTTTGTAAAGTTTCATTTAACCAAAATATTTTAAATAAGTTAATGGGGATTTGGAAAAATTTGGTGAAACAAAGATAAGCATAGCAATTTTCCCTTAACAATGTTCTGTCTTAACATTTATATTTGTGCCATTAATTCTCATGAAGATAATTTATTTACTAACATTTAACAATCTAATTGTCCAAGAATCCAGCCCCATTAGTTTTCTGTCCAAACACATAATATACTCATAATCATCTCCATAACCCTGATATGGCTTAGCAAATGTATGTATAATCAGTATAAGCATTATAATCAGTTGGGTCTTTGGGACACAGGATTACAATATATGTAGTGAATTTAAAATATGAATTATTAGACAAATAGGTCCAATTTACTAGCTACCCTACAACATGGATAATATTCTTTATCCAATCAATGAGTGCCATGAAGACTTTCTCTCACTTTTTGAAGTAATGTTGGAGCTTAAAAATCAATGTTATTACTAATTCAATCATTGACTTCAGGGAAAGGCAAGCTTTAAGCCCAGGATGTTTCTATATACGCTTAGATAGGCGCAACAATCTCAAGAAAGTAACTGAGACTTTATCTTAATTGGTAATTATTTTGTTTCTGACATGTTTTCATTCAGAAAAAGAATGTTTAATTTTTTGTTATTGCTGTTTTCATGACTGAAATTTAGTGCACCCCTGACAGTTTAACCTTAAGCTAGATTGTTAAGCAAAAGGAAAGCAACCCTAAGATAAGGGACTACCCCACTTCACCAGAACTGTCATCTTGACACAACCTAGACTCTTCTGAGTTGGTGTAAATTTAGTAACTTCCTTAATCATGTTAGCCAATGATCATTTCTCTAAAGGATTATTCTCATTGTTAATTGATATAGAAGGTCCCAGCACATCATTTCATGAGTATTTGGTCTCAGGTTCTACAAGTATGAAAAGGCAAATGTCTAATATACTTACTTCTATGCCATGTATTTCTCAAGAAAATTTTTTTTTACCTACTTGGAAGACATAATAATGTGGCTCAAAAAGTATACTCACTGACTTACTCCTGTGAGCATCAGACTGTAGAAGGAGTCTAATTGCTAAACCTCTAAAGTCTTTGTAAAACAGATCTCAGAGTACACAGCTAACTCAATGGTTAGTGATGAGATATATTCATTCTATGAATTAATGTCACATCAATATATCCATTAATCTTATTTATTAAAAGTTTTTTTTATTACTTTTAGGTTTTTTTACAGTCCAGTCTTTATCCCCTCTTGGTCTTCCCTCCCACAGTTCCACATCCCATTCCTCCTTCACTCTGTCTCCAAGAGAATGTTTCCATGTCCCCATCCCACCGTTCCCATCAGACCTCCCCACTCCTTGAGACCTCAAGTCTTTCAAGGGACAGGCACATCTTCTTTCACTGAGGCCAGACCAGGCATTACTCTGCTGTATATGTGTCAGGAGCCTCAGAACAGCTCATGTATGCTGTCTGGTTGGTGGCTCAGTGTCTGAGAGATCTCGAGGATCCAAGTTAGTTGAGACTGTTGGTCTTCCTATGAAGTCGCCCTCCCCCTCACCTTCTGCCAGTCTTTCTCTAATTCAACCACAAGGGTCCCCTATTTAGTCCATTGGTTGGGTATAAGAATCTGCCTTCATCTTCAGCTGATTGTTGGGCATATCAGAGGGCAGCCATGCTAAGCTCCATATGTAATAACACCATAGCATCAGTAATGCGAGTAAGGCCTTGGAGCCTCATCTTGAGCTGGATCCAAGTTGGGACAGTCACTGAACCTCCTTTCCTCCAGTCTCTTCTCCGTTTTTGTCCTTGCAGTTCTTCTAGACAGGAATAATTCTAGGTCAGAGTTTTTGACTGTGGGATGGAGGCCCCATCCCTCCACTTGATGCCTTGTCTTTCTACTAGAGGTAGATTCTACAAGTTCTCTTTCACCACTGTAGGGTATTTGATCTAAGGTTCCTCCCTTTGAGTCCTGAAAGTTTCTCACTTTTCAGGTCTCTGGTATATTCTGTAGGGTCCCCCCACCTCCCATCCCCCAAGGTTGCATATTCCATTCATTCTGCTGACCCTCAGGGATTCTCTCCTATTCTCCCCCTAATATATGATCATGTTCCCCTTTTCCCCTGCCTCTCCTCCTCTCCTCCCACCTCTCCCACGCACTTTCTTCCCTCTTCCCTCTGCATTCTTTTCACTCCCAAGTGGGATTGATGCATCTTCACTTGGGCCCTTTGGTTTGTTGACCTTGAGTTTTATGGATTGTGTCCTGGGTATTCTGTATTTTGTGGCTAATAACCACTTATTAATGAGTACATTACCATGTAAGTCCTTTTGGATCTGAGATACCTCACTTAGGATGATATTTTCTAGTTCCATCCATTAGCCTGCAAAACTCATGCAGTCCTCATTCTTAATAGATGAATAGTATTCCATTGTGTAAATGAACCATATTTTCTATATCTGATCTTCTGTTGTGGGACATCTGCATTATTTCAAGCTAAAGTAATATAAAAATGTTCAAAAAGTAAGAAATAAACTTACCTTTAGGTTAATCAACAATTCTACTTCAAGCTAACTAAAGTAGAATACTTTCTCCATTGCTTAACAAAGGTATGTTGGAACATTCTTTTGAGAAACAGATTCAACTATCTCCATATGAGTATAAATAGGAAACTGAAAAATCAAAACTCTGTCTAAAGAAAGATCAAAGTAATCAAAATTGGTTAAATTCTATGTGATTATTATTCTTATTAATACTATTTGCTGTTATTTACTGCTACACATTTGAACAAGAAAACTGACAGTTTGCAAACAAAACCATCATTCTATATTTGGCATTTTTTTGTTTCTCTTCTATGTCAAAGTCCAAAAGCAATAATTTTTTCAGTCAAGGGCAGCAATTCCTGAGGCATTTAATTGTTAAATTAAATTCTTAAACAACTGTGTCTAACGTAACACAATTATTGTCACATGTACAACTGATATTTTTAAAAGATTTCATATATAACATTATTTAAGATTCAGTTTGCTTATTTCTAGTCATTTAATGTTGCCCTTTAAAAATTTCTCTGATGGTCCTAGTGGTACAATGGCAAGATTGCTTTCAATTACCCAAAACATTATGACTTAAATAATGCATTGACAACTCTTAACTCTAACAGGAGTGTAAACTGGTAAAGCAGCTTCAAAGTCTTGGCTTGCTAATGGAAAGAAGAACGATACTAAATTTAAGAAGAACATTTATACTTGCAATTAACACATATTGAGTCATAACTGACTCGTTAATCATGTAAGACTTATTAATTCATTTTGAAGAGGACAGTGAGAATGGACTGAACTACCACAATATACTAATTGAAACAAGCCACAATTCTTATTGTTTTAGTACTAAAAGAGAATATTATGGCACTGTTAATATGTTTTCCACTTTGTGAAGTTGTATGATGATTTGACCTGTTTTAACTGGTCTATCATTGTCTATTTTAGTCCACTTCTGATGTGACTTCTATCAAAGAGAACTGCAATTGTACCTACATGGAAAACCAATGCCAGAAATCAGTAAATGATAACCTGTTGGTTGCTAAAATCCATTTCCTGCATGAATCCCTTTTAGTACAGCCCTACTAACCATACTGCTAAAAGATTAATAGATGAATTTTCCATAAGGTCCAGGCTACTCCAGAAATGTCTGTTTCCTAATAATGGATCAAACTTACTGTCATGGAAGCAAGCATGGCAAAAGATGGGATAACAAGTGATTAGAATCAGGAGATTCAAAACTTCCTGCTCCTTCTGCTTTCACTGTGAGCTACTCAGTTCTGTTTCTAAAGACTTCTGATGGATTTTCTCTACAAATGTGTCATCTCTGAATTACAATGCTTATTACAAAAAAAGAACATTATCATGAACTATACTTTCAGCTAAATTATGTAAACACAAATAAATTTAGAGACCAAAAATAAGGTTCTCTGTTGAATTCTCCAAGATTAAATTAGAAATAATATTCTCTTTGGAGTTTTTATAATTGATTAACTCTGAAGGATTAGAATTAAAGAAAAGGTAAATTTCATAAAAGTTTTATTTTTGCCTCATATTAAAATTTTTTTCTTACCTGACTAGCCCTGTATATTTATAAAGCTTTTTTGTAACACTGAGACTAATTAATTGCTTAATAGTTTAATAGACAATAGAACTTGCATTTATAACTTATTTCCTGATGTGGAACTGGGTGTGGTCCTGATGATCTACAAGTATTTTTAATCTTTTGGCTGCTGGCAAGGAAGGTCTGCTATACAACTGTTCTCTGTTGTCCTGAGAACTTCCTGTGATCCTTGGATTAGACTCAATGCATATTTAATTCTTTTTAAAGCAACTTCTTCTAGAATATAAACTTATTAAGTGATCATGTACTATACATACATTGTAGTTATTCTATTTTTGATAAAGTGAATGAGGTAACATGCAGTTGAATGTTTAAAAAACTTCTCAATCTAGACTGCAATGTTGAATTACCAAAGGTAAAATTTAAACAATCAGTTGAAGAAAATAGATAAATTCATCTTTTCTTCCAGAGTGGAGGGGGAAAGGCATTTCTACAAGCTACACAAAAGGTCTTTTGTTATTTTTCTCTTCAAAAAAAAAAAAAAGTTATGGTGTTTTCTCTTTAAAGTTACAAAACAAATAATTCCTGAGTGACTGGGCTGTTATTTTCATACCCGTGGGAATTTCGTTCCCCTACTGATGTTCATAAATACTTCAGGTCAACAAAGTTGTCTTTGCCATCTCTTTCAGAGGTGTGATTTTCCTTTTTTGGTGAATGTGGAAAATAATTCTTTGTTCCCTGAGCTTTGCAATCATGATTAATTAGGAGTTACTTTAAATTTCATTTCCAGATAGATATCAGAGAGAACTCTAAAGTTGATAGAGGCAAAGAATCCAGGCATACCAGGAAGATATCTCCTCTTTCATATTTTTAAAGATTAAATTTTATTTAAGAGTACATAAATAAACACCAGTGGATCACTCACCAAAGCCTGTTAGGAGTCTACAGGTGAATAGGACTTTTAATGAACCATAACACACTGTTAACCTCTCCCTCCTCAAGGCTGATCTATACTTCTAAGAAACAAGAGTATTCCTCTGATTGGTGAACCCTGGGAAAGTTACATTTTTAATGACCAAGTAATTGTATACCACCTCAATTTCAGAGACTTTTTACAATGATAAGAACTACAGAGATGAACCTGGGGGTCGGGTCCCAGGAGAGGAGGTCCTAAGTGGACTAGCATGGGAGAGCTGGCCCTGCACATTGCATGTTGTGCAGTTAGGTGGGAGAGGGAAAGACTACCCTATCCTTGCCCATGTCACCTATGGGAGGCTTGACAGATGGCCCTGGTCTTGACAGCAGAAGATCTCTCTGCAGCTCTCAGGACAGCAGGCTACTCCTCTTTCCTGGATGGCAAAGTAGAGCTGTCACTGGACATAGAGGTTGCCAGTGAGCTACCACAAGGATATGAACAAAGAAGAACTGGAGAGCCAATCTTGAATCTGTCCTTCAAGGTGGCACAGGTGAGGAAAAGATGCCCACTTCATTCTTATGCCTTACCACTTATGGCAGAAGGGAGAGCAGGCCCCAGGGCATGAAAGTCAGGCTTGTCTCTTGCCTGGTGCAGCAAGAGTAGATTGGGACCTGGTGGTATGGGAGCTCATGAGGGCATGAGAACAGAACTGATTGCTTCTTGCTGGCAGTGGCATCTATGATGATGAGCCATCTATGGCAGGGCAGTAGAACTCACTCTAACGGTATGAGTGTGAGAAAGATGGCAGGCTGACCATCTCAGAAACCTTTCATGCCCAGATCCAGAGCTGTGAATTGGGCCACCCCCAAATCTACCCTATGGATAATTCATATGCTCCTCGAGTAAATGATGGGGCCAGTCTCATAAATTTAAAACTACAAGACCTCAATAATAACCCAGGATATTTGAATGGGGTCCAATGATATTCCGGGACTGATAGTGTAGCAGAAGCCAGAGCCCATGTACCAGAACAACAACTCATTGCACTGAACATTTGCAAATAAAGAAGTATAAACAAAAGTCTGTACTATGGGACATACTGTGACACACTACAGCTTTATACAATAAAATTTGCTTTCCTCTGTGCTTGGGGAGGTCACAAAAGTACACAGTAGGTCTGAAGGGAAACCAAAATATGTGGAATGTAGTGCATGATGTGAAATTCATGAAGAACCAATAAATAGTTTTAAAAATCCATTCTCTTTTGATCTTTCCTTCTCAGGTAATTAGGGTAAAGAAACCATCAGTTCACAAAACTGCCCACCTTTCACTGTAATAGTGAATAAATGTTGATCTCACTCCAGGCTGACACTTGAAATGCATCTTGTTAAACAAAATTTAATAGACAGTCTGACCTTCAAACAGTGGTCCTGATTAATTCAAGCAAACTTGCCCTTTCCAAGGAAAATGGTAGCAACCAGTGATTGCTAAGTCTTTAAGACGGGAATGTTGATGAGGAAATGGAAGTTAATTTATTCTTCTATTGCTTAATATCTAATATTCCTTATACAAAATTCAGATGTCAGAATATGTAAGGTTGACAAAGATCGAGGCTCTGAATCTGTGTATGTTTGCACAGTTCAGTAGTGGTGCTCGAAGAGAATTCTGAGTTGCAGAATATTGCCCTTTACCTTGTTTGCACACCCATAGTCAATTCTCTAACAAAAGTTGTCATTATCTTGAATATCAATATAAGTGACAGGCACATAGAAGTGTGGAGATAATAACACTTCTGTCCATGTTGCAATACCCTCTATTTTTGGATTGTTACTTGTAAAAAGTTTATAAATCAACAGTGGATGATTATTGCATATATGACTTGCATATTACTATAGTTTACCAATACTGATTTAAAAAAATATTTCAGATTCCATTTAGAGGTGTTTCATTTATAGGAATGAATATCACAGAAAAATATAATTATTGTCATGTTTTGTATATACGTATAAAAAATATAATCATGCCAATTCAAAGCAGTGTTCCTGGTGTGAACTTGGAGGGTTATAGGAAGAATTTCTTAACCAGCTAGAAGTTTGCCAATATCTGAGATATGATTTCTGAATACCAATAAGTATCTTCACTAGACATCAAACAAGAAGAGGATAGCACAAAAATCATCAGCTAGATATAAAGTTTTATGCAATACAGGAATGAATGAAGTGAGTGAAAATACATTAATACAACTATGTCTCTAGTTGTTTTGGTGTTTAATATGCATATATTTAACCTTTAACACTTGAATCTCTTGATTGGAGAAATTGCTCAGCATTTAGAACCTGTTGCTCTTCCAAGAGAACCAGGTCATTTCAGATAGTTCACAACCTTTGTAAATCCAGCTTCAAGGAGACTGAAAACCTATTCCATCCTTCTCTGGGATAAAAAATTCAGAGCTGATCCTCACAAAGTGACATAAGAACGATGAAAATGGCTTTTATCTTAAAGATTAAAACAAAAACTAATAACTAAGCAAATAATTTTTATTAAAGGGTGTTTCTTGTACCATCAGTTAGACTTGCATCACTGTGACAAAATAACTCATAAAATCACTTGAGATGAGAAATTATTTGTGTTGGAATATAGTTTCAGAGGTATTATTATTCCGGTGTCCTTGGGTCTGTGCACTATAGACTTGAATTGATGGAGAACAGAAAGGCAGAGGAACAGTGGGGCAGAAGCTGTCCACTGTTGTGGATAGCCTCAGCCTTGTATTTTGATCCTAGTTCCACCCTCCTAGGAGGGACAGCAGAGGAGGATTGAATCAATGTTGTGGATAGCCCCAGCCTTGTATTTTGATCCTAGTTCCACCCTTCTGGGAGGGGCTGCAGAGGATGATTGCATCTGTACACAGATGACGTCTTGTGAACCTACTATCCAATTAAAACTTGTAAAATAAAGGCTAAAGCCAGTGATTGGGCAGTAGAAGGGGAGGCGGAGAGAGAAGCTTAGGGGAGGAGAGAGTGAGAGGAATTCTATATAAAAGGAGACAGAAGCAGAAGCAGGGAGACCAGAAGAAGAGAAGAAGTAGAAGCAGGAGGAAGCAGGCAGAAGGAAGCCCGAGATACAAGGAAGCTGACAACGGAGGAGTCGGAGCTCGGAGGACAAGGACGTGGCCTGGATGAACCACAAGTTATAAGGGATCTCATAGCCGGGGATTAGAGGATTAGAGTAGTGTAGTGGTAAATCTGCCCAATCCAGGGGTGCTATTTATACCATAATTATTGTGTTGTGTCTTCCATTACTGGTCTCCTTCGGGTAGGAGATTTACAGTGACAAATTTGGCCAATTAAATAATTCCTTCTACTACAAATTGGCACCCAACACCAGAGGCCGATTAAATAATTTCTACTACAGTCCACCTTATAGCAAACAGGAAGTAGAGACAGGAAGTAGAACCGCTGACCTGTCATAATCTCAAAGGCAAGCACCCAGTGTCCTGCCTCCCCTTAAAACAGTTTCTAGACATTCTAAAATAGTATCACAGATGGCAAGCAATTCTGCAAAATTGACCTTATGGAGGTTGTTTCATAATAAATATAAATATATTTAACTAAACAATGTTGAGAATAATAAAATAGCTAAATATGTTGCAGATACATCCACTTAGATAAAATTCATCAGTAAACCAAGAATTGTGAATTGAAGCAATATGTAGTTGCAAAATCATATCAAGATAGTTTTCTACTTTTAATTTCTATACAGAATTAATATCCATATAAGTCATCAGTATGGACTATCTCCAGCAAAAATCTTATTTTCTTACTGCCAAAATAATTTCTTAGAGGCATTATCCTTAGTGATATTCAATTTCTAATATATAATGATAAACTTTAATTTTGCATTCTATATACCCCAAACACCTTAAAAATAACAAGGAAAAGTATACCAGAATGTTAAAATCAGGAATTTTAGCAAAAACCTTCAATTGGATGACTATGGACCAGGTTTGAACTGTGAAACTTCCCAATCTCCGTTTTTTAAATCTATTAAAATACTAATAAATTTGAGTTTCCATGAATGTTAAGTGGAATATATATATGTGTGTATGTGTATATTTCAAATATGTATGTTTGAAGATAAATACAGGCTCTCATGAACCAAATGTGGGTGAATTTTAAGGAAACATTCGATAGTCTTAATATACTGAAGACCATTATTGGGACAGTGATTTAGCTGAGATCAGCAGTCAGTGGCTCTTGTACTTAGAACAAATTAACTTTTAAAGGCTTTTGACATTATTTTTGAAAAATTACACTTTATTTTCCTTAAAATTACAAAATCAATGTTATCTTCTTTTCAGGATAGATTAATATTATTGATTTAACACATGGAGTTTCTGTCTAGAAATTGTAACTTTGTATTGGTCACATTTACAATGTCTTTGAGAATCTTCTCTGCAAAGAACCTATGAAATTTCTGCACAGTCTATCAGAAATCAAAAAGCACTACATGATGAGATAATTAGTGTTTCTTGATGGGAACAAGTTTGAAGGAGACATGAAAATTTTGGCCTGTTGGTGTTTGGCACTTAAAGGAACTTAGCACTGTTATGTTTTGAGTGGGGAGCATCCACTGAGTACTGAGTTGTCTAGCAGTGAAAAAAAAAAAAAAAAAACAGCCACAAGATGTTTATGTATCTTAAAAATTCAGAATGATGACAAGTTAATTAGAAATACCTATTAAGGAAGTTTTACATTTTAAAGAATCTAGGTATAAACTTTGTTGTGACAGAGAAGGTATAACTTCATAAGATCTTTGCCAAAGTGTCAAACAGTAAATTTTGCTCAGCAAGATAATACTAAGATTTTTTTTTTATATATCACTTTTTTTCATTGTGATCAGTAGGGCTAAAACACTTGAAAATGGGTCAAAATTGAGGCAGATGAAAAATCTAGAGTGAAAAGGGATTTTGATATGAAAGACTCAAGAAGAATACTGAAATACTAACTTGAGCCATGAAATGAAAAGTATACATGGATTTTTCTTTCAGTTCAGCTGCACAAATGGTATATTGACTCACCAAAATAGAACTTTAAAATAGATAATATCCATTGTAGGAAGCAATGGCGGGCAGCGCGGCAGGCCCCTGGGCCCAGGCGGCAGCGGCTCGGGGGCCCGCGTGGTGAAAACGGGTCACAGCGGTGGAGTCCCGGGCCCACGCGGCAGGACAGCGGCAGGCCCCGGGCCCAGGTGGCAGCGGCCCAGGGGCCCACGAGGTGGAAACGGGTCCCAGCGGTGGAGTCCCGGGCCCAGGCAGCAGGCCCCAGGCCTACGAGGCAGTGGCCCGGGGCCTGTGAGGCGGGGGCTGCCTGGAGGCTTCCAGGCAGCCTGTGTCACATACCGGAGGAAGGTCCCGGGTTCCAGGGCTGGCGGCTTCGGCAGCGGCAGTGGGCCCGGCAGGCCCCAATGATACGAGGAAGTCCTTGGTTCCCAAAGGGTTTATTGTCATGGCGGATGGTAGATGGATCTGGAAGTATCCCCACAAACTCAGGGCAGGCCTGAGTTAAATAGGGAGGGAGAAGTAGGAAGGGTCTGGGGAGGAATGGTTAATTGGCTCCGCCCTCTGACCTTCATTAGTATGTAAATCCCTAGGGCCTGAGGCCTGTAGCTACACCCTCTACCTGTGTACTTTGGGAGGGGCTGTAATGGCCTACGTGACTGAACAATGTAGGTCTATGGAGACTAGACTGCTTTTCAGGACCCTGAGTTCTGGGGACGTAGCCGAACTCCTGCCGTTTCTCCTTGGAGTCTCGGGGTTCTAGGCCCATGCCCAGCCAAGAACCAGGATACCCTTACGCAGTCCCACAATCCATAAAATCTGGTAATAGAGTATTTTAATAATATTGTAATAAATATACATTGGAGAATCTAAGAGATGGTTCAGCATTAAGAATACTTGCTCTTCTAGCAGAGAAACCAAATTTATTTCTCAGCACTCATGTGTTGTAACACACAATTTCTTATTACAGCAGGTCCAGGGCAACCCACACCCTATTCCCATGCTCTAAGTCACCAGAATACTCTTGTCAGACACGTACATTTGTTGTGCCAGTATTTATGAACCCCAAAAGATCACCAAGGAGCTTACCAGTGTAATAGCATTAAGGTCACTTTATTACCATCTCAGTCTTGGGCTCTCCTCCAACACAACCCCAACACAGCAGGACAGGAAGGGAAGGCAGAGCAGTCTTGAACCCTCAGCAGGACAAGGTTTTATAGAGAGTGGGAATGAAAGATTCCCACTGGCTAGTATCTAACTGAATGTCTATTGTAAGTCAAAAGGTAGGTGCTCTGAAGCAAGACCATGAACAATCACAAAGGGTATGAAAGTACATCAGAAACAATCAGACTAATCTTTGATTAACTGTGGCTAGGAAGTAGCTAGGGAGTAACACTGAAGAATGAGCCATGGACAAGTCATGGGTTCTTCCTGCACTTGGGTGCAGCTTGGGTTCTACTGTCAGTCAAGTTTTCAGGTTTTTCTTTTCTTTAATATGTAGGCTGGTCCCAAAATGGAGTACGTTTGGCCTCTCACATGAATATGTAAGTAAAAATGTAATAAAAAAAATATAAAATTGTACCAAAGCTAATGCTTTGTCCTAAAATTTCTAAAATATTCTCAAGGCCCACCCCAAAAGTATTAATCATAGTTAACAAATACAGGAAAGACACCTGGAAAACATGCCTAAAATATTCTTTCTATAACTATAAAATATTTATTGTTACTGAAATATTATATTTCTCATCATTCTAGTTATTTTGCTGCTCTAAAAGTAAAAACGCATGTGGCTCCCAAAGCCCAGTAGGCAAAGGGGTGAGCTGAGCCGAGATGCAGACCTGACACTTATCCACCGAGAAAGGTGAAATAATAAATCTGTCACAGTGGGTTGGCTTATTCTCTGTTGTTAATTGGGTTTGGATGATGCCTGAATTTGGAAGAGCCAAGAATGTACTAAAAAGGAGAAATGTTCGTATTCTGTCCAACAGCTGAAACTCCAACGCTTGTGCTCACCTTGGACAACCATATACTAAAACGCTAACTCTCAGAATGATGACAGTTTTAGGTGAAGCCATTGAGAGTTTCTGGTTTTCAAATTTTAAAATAAAATTCTCATGTCCCTCACAAGACAGAATATTTGTTGAATCTCAGAGACGGGATAATAATACTCTTTGAAATTATTTAAAAGGTAATCTGCATTCCCTCCACAACCATATCTATTGAAAAAGACAGCTAAAATTGAGGGGTGTCTGAGGGTTGGTATGGAAACTTCCTAAATATATAAAGGAATCTTAATGATATCTCCTAATAATGAGGCATACAAACCCCAACTGTCTATCTCTCATCACCAAAGAAGGCTTCCAGTAGTGGGATTGGGCTACAATCAATCAGTTGGCCAAAGGAGTCCCAGTCTTCCTGTTCTACTGTGTTGGGGTTGGGTTGAAGGAGAGCCCAAGCCTGAGCTTATAATAAAGAGACCCTAAACAACACAATCTCTGACTAAGACAATGAGTTACTATCCTCAAACTGGATTACAGTATGATCTAGCTGCAATAAAGGCATGGCCTTACTATACATATTTAATCCCTAGCAATGAAAAATGAGGTTAGTTTGTATAAGTAAGCAGTCTAGGCATAGAGATAGTTACAACAGAGAAAGAAACTCTCTGGTCTTAGCTCAAACTATTTATTGTTGAAGCCTGGGTACAACTTTCATCTCATCCCAACATCTGAGGAAATAAAATCGGCAGTTATACTCAGTGGTTTCTACCTAGTCTTATTTTCCTTCTTCTATTTTTTATTAATATCAAAAGAAGAAAACAAAAGACTTAACCTGTTATTATACTGTATACTGACTGTGTTTAGCCTGCTGCAAGAGAAAACAACCAACCATTGAATTTCCAATATAATCAGTCTTTACAAGTTAAGATAATGGATGACTTTAACTTGATGTTATATACTTTTCCATTATCTAGTCAAGGAGAGAGAGAGAGAGAGAGAGAGAGAGAGAGAGAGAGAGAGAGAGAGAATCTTATGAAACAGAGCCAATAAGTTAGAAACAAATTTATATAACAATTATTTAGCATAAATGTTTCAAACATCATAACTGTGGGTTGATAATGTCTCCTTGCAGTTAGATTTGTTTTACTGAGTCAGTTGAAATCAGTAAAGTTTCTTCCTTTGTAAAACTCTACAAAAGATCTCTGTGAAGAGTCCCTCATTTCTTTCCTACGACATACTTCATTTACTCTTCAATAAATACAAAGCAAAGCCCTTTCTTAGAGGCAGACATAACAACAATCCAGCCTTAGACAGCATTCAGATAGGCACAGAAACAAAAAGCACCCAGATCACTAACAGGTTAGTAACCACAAACTACGAACAGATAGAAAATATAGAGAAAACTGTAGAATTCCAATATACATTCACTCCTGTTTATATTATTTTTTTCATTCCCTAATGTGATATTGATGCACTTTGGTGCCTCTGTGGTTATCTTTAAAGAACTAAGTAATATAAAAATATGATTACTTCATAATGGAGCATACTCATAATCCAAAAAAGAGTTCTCACCCCTTCTAACAGGACAAAAATATTAAATGACGTGAACCCTCTGCTTGTTCCTTAATCCTCAATTCTCGTCTTGAGAACTTTGCTAATTATCTCTACAAAAACATCACCCAGTTTGTGCTATTCTGCTGAATCAATCTAAATATATAAAAACACATCCCAAGTGAAGCTTCAGTCACTACAGCCACTTCCTCCAAAGTTCCTTGTTCCTAAGAGATAGATATCTCCACACATCTTACCTATCTGAATTCCTGAAACTGACTCCCACCCTTTAGTTTAATCTCTATGAATGCTCAGAGCAGCTGCCAGTCAGGAAGCACTGTGTTATTCTCTGCTAGTTTACTTTAGTTATCACTAGACGTACAGGAGTAGTCTTTTTCTTCAGATATTATTAATTTATTTTTAGTATCTTATTTCATGATAGGAGAGGGGCACATCTGTAAGTATGGATTTTTTTGTTTGTTTTTTTGATTTTTATTTTTTGTTTTTCAAGACAGGGTTTCTCTGTATAGCCCGTGCTGTCCTGGAACTCACTCTGTAGACCAGGCTGGCCTCAAACTCAGAAATCCACCTGCCTCTGCCTCCCAAGTGCTAGGATTAAAGGTGTGTGACACCACTGCCCAGCAAGGATTTATTTTTAACTGAGATATTTGTGTGTTAGACATCACATCTCATTTAATTACAATTAGAATTTTAATTACCTCTTAAACTTACATCATGGGAAATGAGAATCCATTCTGTATACTCTTTCTCATTCTCCTGACTATGGACAACAGATGCTGGCCCTGAAACTGTCTTCCTGAACTTGACGAAGTGCATACTGACTATTACAGAACAGAATGCAGAGCCTTTACGTAAAGAACAAAATGACAAACAAATTCAAAAATAGTAAGGAGAATTGACAGAATTATTTGGCTTCATTGTAATTATCCCCTTTGATGCTTTGTACATGCTTGGCCCAGGGAGCAGCACTATTTTGAGGTGTAGACTTGTTGGAGTAGCTGTGGCCTTGTTGGAGTAGGTGTATCACTGTGGGTGTGGGCCTTAAGACCCTCATTCTAGCTGCCTGGAAACTAGTATTCTGCTAGCAGCCTTAAGATGTACTCTGAACTCTCAGCCCTGCCTGTACCATGCCTGACTGAACATTGCCATGTTCTTGCCTTGATGATGATAGACTGAACCTCTGAAATTGTAAGCCAGCCCCAATTAAATGTTGTCCTTTATAAGACTTGCATTGGTCATGGTATCTGTTTACAGCAGTAAAACTCTAACTAAGAAATCCCTTTTAAAATATATGTAAATTGAAGCAAACAAAAGATATATGGAGAAAACAGAAGGCATTTGTATAGTAAGATTATAAATTTAAAAAATACTGCTCTGCTGAGCTTTGATGTGGCAGATACTGCTGATAAAATTACCCATGGCCTGAGGTCAGTATTTCCATTTTGGTCAAGCTTCAAGATTGGCATATACAGCTTGATCATGCTAGCTAGCCCTTTTTTATCTTTTATTACTGGATTACTTTTATTCCTGGTCATCGTGTTAAAGCTTGTCTTTAACAACATCAACATGTTGGCAGCCAAAGTACATGGCTTGAAATTGAAAATGAACCCCAAAACAGAGTTATTAATTTAACAGGCTGGCAAGCCAAGGACTGGTAAGATTCCATACAGAGGCTTACCAACCTAAGACAGAAATTAATTTCTTTTGATAATTCATATTCCATGATAGGTAAGGAAGTCATTCTTGCCAGAATGACCTAAGACAGGCTCAGTCTTGTTTATGAAATAAAGAAGGGCAAGATATGGAGAGCTTTTGAAGCTACTTGGCAGGAATCTGACATTGGCCAAGACAAGGAAATGGGCTTCAGGCAGGAATCTGATATAAGGCTAGAACAAAGAAGTAATTTCGGGCAGGAATATAAATCTTAGGCTAGAACAAAGAAGTAGACTTCAGGCATGAAAACAACTTTGGACTAGGATAGGGAACTAGGCTCAGATATTTTACTTATCCTGATAAGCCCTTAGAAACAGGGATCATGGGAGTGTTCACAGAATTGGGTTTAATGCCTTGCTTGTTCTTTGACTACTTGTGTTTATTGTCTTGCTTGTTACTTGACTATTTGTGTTTATTGTCTTGCTAGATCCTCAACCTAGAACTGACCTCAATACATGTATGCAATTAAAATACTATAAAAACAGATTGAGAAAAAATTTTAAAAAATTAAAAAATAATAAAAAAAAGAAAAAAGAAAGAAAATGAGCTGCCTACAGGCTTATGTTTATTATAAGTAGATTATTGTTTACTCAAAGCATGTTTCACACCTTTTAAAACAAACAACCAAAACCACCAAAATAGTGTTGAATTTTTAAAAACAAAATGTTAGATCAAGGAGTATGGTGTTTAAGAAAGATAACACTCTCCCATGATTTAGATCTACTACTTTCTGCAGTAAGTTCTGACTAGTATTTTTGTGGAAACACAGATACAAAGTTTGAGCTGTTTACAAATTGCTGGCAGTCCTTATAAAGCTGCATGCACAACTGTACAATCTCTGGTTACATAGGGAAAAGATAGCAAAGATTTAAATAAGATTATGATGATTTTGATCAACATAAACAGCCCATAACTGAATTGTTTGCATAAAGTCTTTCTCTTCCACTCACTTTAATATAATGTGTTTGTTTCACTAATGATTTGTGTTTATTTTTAACAAGTTGTTTGTGGTGGAAAACATTAGTTTTAAATAAGATGGCTCTGAAAATTACTTTCAAATTTATTTATTAAAAAAAGCATGTTTGATAACAGCTATTTGTATATATCAAGTTATATTAAGATATATAGATAAGATATATAAGCTACTGAGGAGAAAGCTGGTACTTGTAAAACCAAATCAAATAAGTAGTATTTTCTCCAAGTATAAATGTCTAAGTCCTTCTATGTTTCTGAATTTTAGGATAAATTTATTGTCCTTATTTAAAAGGAGGATTGATAAATAGTTAATGATGTATAAGATATTTTGTTTTGTAAATAGGATTTACTAGCTTTTGTGATAATAGTAGAAAAGTAAAAATTTTAAGCCACTTTATCCTTTCAAAGGCTCAAGGGCATTTAGGTCCAAATACGACTATAAGTGACATTGCTTATATTGAACTGTACCAAATGCTGACTGAAGCCATGGAGAATATAATATACAATAGTATCAGCATAAAAATCAGGAAAATATTGCTAGCCCATTTCTATCCAGCAGTATACTTCATTTCTCTGCCTGTAAGTCTTCCCCAATTCAGCAATGTAAACACTATCAGACTTCAGTATTTATTCATTCTTACTCAAATGTTGGTGATCCTCTTAAGACACATATTTGTGTGGTGCCTACTAAACCTCAGGATGACAACACATAGTAAGTATACATTAATTTATAATGAGCATCATGAATTTTAGAAGAAGAACATCTGAGGGTTTTTTTTTTTTTTTTTTTAAACTGTATTGCTGACATAATAATAGAAGCACAAACAAAAATGTACAGATATTTCACAATTGGTTCCGGATTTTGAATGTCTTTAATGAAGAATTGAATATAATAAAGTAGCAAAGCTGGATGATTCTGTTTAAGCTTGTGTTTCCTTACTCATTTATTTTACTTGTTTTTATTTTAATACTAAAGATAATAAGGACCAATAAAAACATGAAGGATTTGACCATTTTATTACAAGGTTTGACCTTTAACAAATTTGTCATGCCTGGCTGATTTAGGAACATTGACACACTGAAGTGAATGGGAATTCACTTCTGGAGAATGAATATTTTAAAGGGTATTTGTCTCCCATAAGCTGATTCAGTAGTCATGCATTGTTTTAAGCATGGAACTTGTGTCCGTTGTATTAAGGTAAAGAAAAAAGAGGAGTTGGTTATATTTACTTATTTATTTTTGCTATCTAAACATTTTCTAGACCATTTGTGGAGTTTCACTTTTCAATATTACTTAATTTTCTTTCAGCAAAGCAAGCATTGGTGATTAAATTTTAATAATTGATGGTATTTAATGACCCAGTGTTCAAGTGGAATATTAAAATAATCTCATAACATGTCTTTAAAGAACAAAGGCAAAAATCACACTTCTAAAGAAAAAGTTTGCTTTAGTTCCAGGCATTCAATACTCATTGATCTTGACTTACTATGGTTTGGCCTTGGTATAGATTATCTAAACTATAATCTCCTAGGATTTCGATTCTCTTATCTTTTCCTCTCCTGGGAGCTTTGTTAAGGTTATAGGTATACATGCTGCTCATAAAATTGTAAATTTATGTAGCTACATAGGAATAGAAAAGATTTTGATAGTATCTAACCACCTTGGGCTACTATGGGCTTAAGGGGGAATTACTGAAGAGAGGTGAGGGCTACCCATAAGTCAGGAAAAAGAAGCAAGTAGAATATTAGAGAGAATGAGGGAGATGCAAACTATCCCTGTGGAGCAAGCACTTGGGGACATTCTGTCTTGTCCTTTCCCCCAGTAAGACATGCTTTCACTGAGGAATTTAGGTGTCAAGCATGGCACAGCATCAGGTCATTATCTATAACCAAAATTCCAGTGCTCTCATGTGTCTCTTTTATTATTAATATTTGTTCTATAATTACTATAGTAACAGTAAGGTCTTAATTAGGATTTCATTGCTATGAAGAGACACCATGATCATAACAATGCTTATAAAGGCAAATATTTAATTGGAAATATCTTAAAGGTTCAGAGTGTCAGTCTGTCATTATCTACATGTGAAGCATGGTAGCATATAGTCAGGCATGGGACTGGAGGACTTGAGAGTTCTACATCTTTTTGTTTTGTTTTGTTTTGGTTTGGTTTTTCGAGACAAGGTTTCTCTGTGTAGCCCTGGCTGTTCTGGAACTCACTCTGTAGACCAGGCTGTCCTCGAACTCAGAAATCCACCTGCTTCTGCCTCCCAAGTGCTGGGATTAAAGGCGTGCACCACCACTGCCCAGCTATAGTTCTACATCTTGATAAGAAGGCAGCTAGAAGTTGTCTTCCAGGCAGCTAGCAGAAGGATCTCAAAGCCCACAGCCAAATTGACACACTTCTTCAACAAGGCCACATCTACTCCAATAAAGCAATACCTCCTAATAGTGCCATTTCCTGGGCCAAGCTTATTCAAACTACCACATTCCACTCCTTGGCCTCATAGCTTTGTTTAAACACATAAGTCTATGGGGCTATAGCTAGCCATAGGACAATGCAAAATATATTTAGTCAAACTTCAAAAGTATCATAGTCTATAACAGTCCCAACAATGTTAAAAGTTAAAAATTCAAAGTGTCTTCTGAGATTCATCCAATCATTTAACTGTAGTCCTTGGTCCCCACTCCCAGATCCAAGCATATCCAAACCACCAGAAGGAATTGCTGATATAGACACACAAAAGTTTATATTATTGTTGTTTTATTTGTTTACCATAGGAAATTAATTAACCTTTAAGTTTTCTGGACAAAAAATTATATATTAAAAATCTCTGAAGGCCGAAAATTTTAGTGATATAATTTTAAAAGTTGATATTGTTATAAGATTTATCAAGAGATTTTTATTGAGGCCCTTGCATACCAACTGACAAATTCAGCTACCATCTGGACCCAAATCCAGCAATCGAAGTCGGTCCACTCTGACATCTACTTCATCTATAAGCTGCCTGATACTGTAAGACTATAGTGAGCAGAGTCTTAGTTTTCTGGAAACCCTCTGAGTGAACCATGTGGAGATGAGAATCACTGCAAAAAGCAAGAGGAATTTTAATGTTCCAGCATGATGGGGCCATCCTGCATCCAAAAGGAGGGGTGACCCTGTGAAACTAGTTCAGTGAGATTTTACATAGTCTTTAGGGCAGCAGCTGTTAGGCACAATGTGATTGGCAGAACAGTGTGACTTTTTAAACTTATTGGTCTTTAGGGAATGAGGGGCAAGGACCTCTCTTGTCTGTGTGTGGCCAAGGTCATCCATTCTGTGGAATTTGTCCACGTGCTCTGGGCCTCCCCAACCAGCAGGTTTGTGGTCTGAGGAATGTTAATTAGCCTCTCTCTTCTGGAGGGGAGGGGTGTCTAAGCATTTTATGATCTTTCTCTTCTAAGAGGGGAGGGGTCTGGTGGAATCAGGTACAACTAGAGCTGCATTATCACATGACTCTGGCAATAGCAGTTTATGATATCAATGTTGTGTCAGAAACCTGAAACTTTAAGCCAAGTAAACACTCAGACTCACCTCCTGAACACGCTGCCTAGAATCAGGATTACCTTGATTCTGAGCAAAGACAGGATATTCAAGATGAAGAATATTTCATTTTCTGGATTAGACCTCCTTGAAAGATCTCTGTGGCCCATGTTGCCCCTGGAAACCAATTTGTTATCAGTGATTCTGTATGCTATGCCTGTGGTTCTACAGCAGCCAGGAGCTATGTTGACATCCCTCACCTAAGTTACCACCAAAGTTTATACTGATATAGTTGGTCCAGGCTGTTCCCTGAGGCCAATTTCATGTTGCTGTTGAGGGCTATGTGCTTGATCCTACTAGAGAAGAATGATATAATGTTCATAAAGAGGAAGAAAAGTGTGGGAATAACATAGGAGTTAGAAAACTAAGCCAGGGGAAAGAATTTACAAATTTACCTTAATTCCTTTTCCCATTTTTTTAAATCATAGTTCAAACTACAGAATTTTTCTACCCCTTAGAGTATACTATTTATGATATTTTTGTTTCAAATGAAATACAAAAGTATACTGTTTTCAAACAGAAAATAATATAGAATATATTACATTTCCTGATATTTTTCAATGTGTCTACCATCCATCAGCCTCAAATAACAAAAAACCACTATATGCAGCACCAAAGAGCTCAATGGGATGCATGAACTTATTTCATGCATTTCACTTTTTCCTTTAAAAGTAAAGATCAAATTAGGAAGTTGGATCTCCTAAATCTGGAATTACAGATGGTTGTGGTTTACAACGTGAATGCTGGAAATCAAACGTGGATCCTCTTCAAGAGCAGAGAGTGATCTTAATGGTGAAAGTATCTCTTAGAAAACATGTATAACATTACAATCCTACAGTCTTTTGAAAAATTTAAACAGTTAAAATCTGAGGTCTCTTTTAAAACTCAGGATCTTTATTCTATGTTCCTATAACATCTTAAATCACTTACAGGTTTTCTTATTCCAAGTAGGAAGAACCCACATAACAAAAATCAAATCAAAAGCATAAATTGAACAGTACAAATAGATCTGATGCCTGGGGTTCAAGACTGTCAAGGTTTCAAACAGATTTGGTAGCACAGTCTCAGGCTAATTGTATCCCACAAATGCTGTTGGTTTTTGTCACCATACCATTTTATAGTAATAGCCAAACCCTGGGGTTTTCACTAAATGTGAGGTTGTACCTAAACCAGGAGCTACTCTGGTCCTAATCTTGGAGTCTGATCGATCCTAACTGTTGGTACCTAGCCTCAGGTTCTCTCCATGACCCCTTTAATCATCCTCTGGTTACCACTGTGGTTGAGGTTGTACATACTCACTATATACTCTTCTGGTCTCACACATATCCACACTTCACCTACTATTCATGACATCTTCAGTCTTGCATTGTTGTGTCACCAAATCCAGTACCATGTGGGAATACCTTCATATATCTGCAATTTTAGCTTTTAGCTTGAAATGCAGCATTAAAAAATCCAGAACACAGTTTCTGGGTCTTGACCCAAAGGACATAATTTTTATTAAAGTTTACTTTGATGCTATTGGTTTATTAATCACGGTTGTCATTTTTTAAAGCCCAAACTAATCAACATTAATGTTCCCAATAATTCTCATGAATCTTGAATAAATTCCTATGGAAACCTTACTCTGTAAGGGAGATTGCTAATTATAGGAGACTAAAAAAAGCAAATTTGATACAGTAAAAAAAATCACTGTATAAATAGCATGACAAGTGTTTGCTCAACAATTAGATTTTAAGGAATATAAGAGAAAATTACCTACAAATAATGTGATTGTGTCTCTGATGGTTAGATTTGTTTTAAATCTAAATAAATGAGCTTTGCCTCACACAATGGAACTTCAACTGAGTTATTACTTCATCAGATTGGCCTATGAGAAGTTTTCATGATTCAAGCTTTTCCCACTTAAAAACATAATCTATGCTTCTCAGTATTCAGAGTACCTTTGTATTAAAATTTTCTTTTTCTGTTCTTTTCTTTTTTTTTTTTTTTTTTTAGGTTTTTCGAGACAGGGTTTCTCTGTGTAGCCCTGGCTGTCCTGTGTCCTGGAACTCAGTCTGTAGACCAGGCTGGCCTTGAATTCAGAAATCCGCCTGCCTCTGCCTCCCAAGTGCTGGGATTAAAGGCATGTGCCACCAACGCCTGGCTAAAATTTTCTTAATTATTAAATTGTTACTATACTTTATATCACTTTATTAAGAAGCACAATTAATGTTGTACAAACAAGAGATATATGATTGGAAACTTTGTTAGGCATACTAATAACTAGCAGCAATGTGAAAGTTGTGTTTTTTGTTTTTTTCTTATTTTCTGAAAGACAGTGATTGATTTATAAGTTCATTGGGCTATTTTTAACTGGAAATGTTTTTATATTGTGGGTAAAATCAGAAATCAAAATGAGACATGTACTGAAGAAATACACAATCTAACTTGGATTTAAAGAGGGATAACCTTTAATTGGCCCAAATCTTTATGCCTGAGAACTGAAAAGTCAGCAATATCAAGTTCTGTAGTTTCAGTGGCTTTAGTCATTCACCAGACTTTAACAACTGGAGACGGTACAGCAAAATGTGAAATTGCACGTGTTCCACTATGTTCATAGTAGCTTTTTTTTTCTTTTTTTTGTGTGATAGCCAGAAGCTAGACACAATCCAGATGTCCCAAGACAGAATAATGGATACAGAAAATGTGGTTTATTTACATAATGAAGTACTACTCAGCTATTAAGAATGAGGACATCCTGAGTTTTGTAGGCAAATGGATGGAATTAGAAAATATCATCCTGAGTGAGGTAAGTCAAACCCAAAAGGACATGCCTGATATGTACTCACTAACAAGTGGATATTAGCCGAATACCCAAGATACAGCCCACAGAACTCAAAAAGGTCAATAAGCTCAAAGGTCCAAGTGAGGATGCTTCAGTCCCACTTGGGAGGGAGAAGAAAGCAACCACAAAGGGGGAGGGAAGGACTTGGGAAGGAAAAGCAGAAAGAATGGAAACAGGCAAGCTAAGGAGGTTGGAGGTTGGGAGGACCCTCTAGAATATACCGAAGATACCTGGGAAGTGAGAGACTCTCAGGACTCAAAGAAGGAGACCTTAGATGAAATGCCCTACTTTGGGGATAGGAAACTTGTAGAGCCCAATTACAGCAGAAAGATAGGGCATCAAATGAGGGAGGAGGTTGCCAACCCACAGTCAAATCTCTGATACATAGTTGTTCCTGTCTGAAAGTACTACAGAGGTGGAAATGGAGAGGAGGCTGAGGAAAAGAACGTTTAGCAATAGGCTCAAAGTAGGATCCAGTTCAAAAAGAGGTGCCAAGGCCTGACACTATTATTGAGGCTATGGGGCACTCACGAAAAAGGAACTAACATGACTGCCCTCTGGAAGACCCAACAAACAGCTGAAAGAATTAGATGCGGATGTTTGCACCCAACCAATGGATAGAAGCTGCTGGCCCCTGTAGTTGAATTAGGGAAAGCTGAGGAGGAAGGCGATGCTGTAGGAGAACCATGAGTCTCAATTAACCTGGACCCCTGAGATCTCTCAGATACTGGAACACCAACCAGGCAGCATACATCAGCTGATATGAGACTCCCCCAACACATATACAGCAGAGGACTGTTGGTCCTGGATTCACTCAGAGAAGATGCAACTAACCCTCAAGAGACTGGAGGCCCCGGAGAATTTAGAGGTCTGATGGGGTAGGGGTGGGGATAAGGGGTGGGAACATCTTCAAGGAAACAGTGGGGCAGGGAGGTGGTATGGGATGTGGGACAGTTGGAAGGTGGACCAGGAGGGGAATAAAATCTGGAGTTTAAAATAAGTAAGTAAGTAAGTAAATAAATAAATAAATAAATAAATAGAACAAAACAACAAAAAGATTTATTAAGTGTTTATGCTTCTTTGTTTCTACAGAGTCTAGTCAGGGAGACATGGCTAGAAGGTAATAAGCCTCCACAAAGGAGCATGAGGCTTCCAGCAATTTCCTCACAGTGTCCTGCTAGATTCTTACAATATTCCTAATATCAAGGGCTGAACTTTGAGGCTCAGAATTTGGTGATTAGATGAAGAAAGAGCTATTATGATGAATGTTTTTCTTTGTGATGATTGTTATTATTGAAATAGATTTATATTTTAACTATTTTTGCATCTTAAACTGTTTTATTATTTAAGTTATAACTATAAAATGACTAGCTAACCACATAATGACTCCATTGGCTGTGCATCATATAACCATCTGGAGATGTTTTTCTGAAGATTGACATATGAAATTATATGTAATGTGTATTCTTGGAATAAAAATACTGCCACAGAATTTAGACTGCTTTTGAGACTTATCAATCTGTGCATTTTCATGTATGTATTCAATCTGAGGAACCAAAAGTATCTGTATCAGATATAAGTCCTGAGTTTCAGTGTTAAAGATGATAGAGTATCAGGTAGAATTAAATATCAATTAAAGGACATTGGTAACACCAAAATTTTGAACTTTTTCATGGACTTCTATTTTTCTGTGCCCTTTCATTTTTGTCTGTATTTTTATCTATAATGTGTTATTTCATTTTTGTATATATTTCAGTAAGCTAACAATATGTTTATAACTTGACTTGCATACCAGTCACTTTTCTTGGTATTGTGAACAAACACAATACTTAAACAATTCAAAAAAGTAAATAATTATTTTCTGTTTACTGTTTGGGGTATATAATTCATCCTTGTGGGAAAAACCTGACAGAAGCAAACTTGGTAAAGCAGGAATATAAGGCTGCTTGTTCAGATGTCTTAGATGGATCAGAACCATAAAAACAAGTGTTTCAACCAAGATTCAACTTCTTTACTCACAGGTTTCCTTATTCTGTCTGGAATATAACATGTGATAAACTTAAAAATATTCAGCACTGGCCAACCATTGTCATCAATTTACCAGATGTATCCTAATACAATAAGAAAACAATCCAAACTAACCACCACAAATTGTGGTTTCATTTCCAATTTAAAAGCAAAACAAACCAAATCCTGACTCTGACTTGTAAAGTCCAAAAATGTTACTTGTAAGATGTTAGGGTATCAAAAGAGAACTAAAATAATTTCAATAGCCGTATTACTATTCTCTTAAGGCCAAAAGAAAATCTGAGATCCTCCTGGTTTCTGGAATTGGAAAAATTATTTTGAGCTATGTTTTTCTTATTGTTTATAATCTTTCAAGTAGTCATACTTTTAATTTACATGTGGACATTGGTCATCACAGGTTCTTTTATTCCAGTATTACTTATAAATATTGTCTTTGAAATTACACACTAAATTTCAGATAAAAATTTGTGAAGATATAACAATAAGAAGACATGCATGGTACAGAGAATATTGTTTAAAGTGGCTACGGAGTTCAGCAATGCTTTCCCAAATATTAATGTGAGGCAGAGAGTTAATAAAGGCAAGAGGAAATATAATAAATAGTTTTATATCAACATGACACATTCAGGAGTTATTTTTGACAAATAAACCTCAACTGATAAAATGGCTCCACCACACTGGCCTGTGGACAAGCCAATAATCTTGACTGATTTATGACAGTGCACCACCTTATTGGATGTGATGTCATCTTGGAATAGTATTCCTTGGTGCTTGCTAAAAATCAGGTAGAGCAAGCCATGGGCAAACAGAAGTGCTGCTCACTCTTCCATGGCTTCCTGCCTCGAGTTCCTGTGCTTAGTTCCTGGGATGATAAACTACAATCTGTAAGGAGAACTAAACCCTTTCTCCTCAATTCTCTCTTAGACATGATGTTATGTCACAGCAACGGAGAGCCTAACTGAGGCACTAAAAGCCTGTGAATCAGATAAGAAATCTCACCAGTCTCCTGATGGGAAACCTTTAGGTGCCTGAGATCCTATTTAGAATTACAATATGAAGTGAGGTGAACATTCTAGGCATTTGAAATATGTTTGAGGTAGAGTCTAGGGTTAGCAGCAGACATCTGTGTTTTTTTTCTGCTAATTTCCATAGAGGAGACCTATGGTATGTGTTCAAATGACTAGTCATTGTGGCTGCTAAATTTAGGTCTTGGGTCATCTTTTGTCACAGATGAAGAGATTTCATCTGCTGTGTTTGATAAACCCATCTCAGATATTTTTGATTTGAGATGATAGATTCTCAGATGTCATTTTTATATTGATATCAAGTAAATCATGAGTTCCAAACTCTTTCTGTTCTGACAGAAGGTGGTATATAAAGAAGATGATAAAGAATTCTTTCTTGGCACTTATACTCAAAACACAGCAACTCTTGGTCTTGGCTGTGGATCTATAAATGGAGACATCCAAGTTTATTTATCTAGTATGTCCAAATACTCTGACTCAGAGTTTGCTCCTATATTTCATCTAGGTATTCTGGCCATCATACATGAACAAAACATTGGTTATATATTTGAAGGAGGATTTTATTCACAGCAATTTTGTCATTATGCCAATGTTAAACTTGAAAGTTGCTAATTCACAACTATAAAGACAGCTGTGATAGGCTTAAACTATTCAACTCACAGTTATTTTTTTTTATTTTTTAATTTTATTTGATATTTTCTTTATTTATATTTCAAATGTTATCCCCTTTCCTGGTTCCCACCCCCCAGAATCCACCTATCCCATTCCCCTTCCCCTGCTTACATGCAAGTCTGTATTAGTTTTTTTAAATCAAATTTGTTTATAAAAACATATATATAGCTATGAATTTATTAATCCTTTCTATACCACTTTGAAAGTTTCATGCACTTAATTATGTATAGCTATCATTCAGTAGTCAATAATTCATCTGGTTTAAAAGACTCTCAGATGACTTATCCTATATTTAATATGGGAAATAAAATATACCAAAGAAGAGAGACATTTTAGCTATTTTCAAGTATTAGATGAAATACAAAATCCAAGATTTTAAAGTCTGTATATATATAAATATAAAATTTTATAACATAAATTTCTATATACGATTTATTTAAAATTATCATAATATTTGGTTCCAAAGTATAATATAAAATATGACAAAACCCAAAATATTCATAGTTTTAAAGTAATTGAAGATTAAAGTCTATTTGGTTGTATGAAACAAAACATCCTAGATAGATAACACCTAGATACATACTCATGTATTAATTTCATATTATGAGACTTTCATAACATTTAGAGAACATTTAGAGAACATTATGTTATGTTATAAATGTTTCATAACATTTCATATTAGGATACTTTTTGCATAAATTAAACTTTTTATTTTTTTAGCTCATAGATCACGTTTTTATTTTGTTTTAGAATTTAGATGATGACTTACAAGACCTCATCTTCACATAAGGTTTTTCTGATTCTTTCTAATTTGATACTTTTCAATATCTTGACAAAGATCCAACATTGCCTAAAGGGGTGAGCTAATACAGTGTTTCATTTTTTAAGTTTCAAGAATATTTCCAATACTATTTTATTACTTCAAATATTAAGTCAGATGATAAAGACTTTAGAATCCATCTTAAGAAATTTAGTCATATGATACACTCATGTTCTGAGAAACGCATCAGAAGGTGATTTGGTTGATCGTGAACCACACAATGTATTTACAGTACTTAGTAAAACAGCTGTGACATCGCTACACCATATGACTATTTTTTTAATTGGATATTTTATTTGCATTTCACATGTGATCCCCTTTCCCCACTTAGTCCCACAACACTCAGGAAACCCCTATCCCATTCCCCTTCCTCCTGATTCTATGAAGATGTGCCCCCACCCAGCCACCCACTCCCAACTCCCTACCCTCGATTTCCCCCACACTGGGGCATCCAGGCTTCATGGGACCAAGGACCTCCACTCTTACCTATGCCCTACAAGGCTTTCCTCCCCTACATATACAGCTGGAACCATAGGTCCCTCCATATGTTCTCCCAGGCTGGTGGTTTAGACCCTGGGAGCTCTGGATGGTTGGTATTGTTGTTCTACCCATGAGATTGCAAACCCTTTCAGCTCCTTCAGTCTTCTCTCTAACTATTCCATTGGGAAACCTATGATCAGTTCTATGGTTAGCTATGAGAATCTGCCTCTGTATATGTCAGGCTCTGACAGACTTCTAAGGAGACAGCTACATCAGGATCCTGTCAGCATGCACTTCCTGGCATCCACATCAGCATATAAATTTAGTGACTGCACATGGGATGGATATTCAGGTGGAACATTCCCAGATGACCCCTCTTTCAGTTTCTGTTCCATATTTTGTCTTCATATTTGCTCCCAAGAGTATTTTGTTACTCCTTCTATGAAGGACCAAAGCACCCACACTTTGGTCTTCCATCGTTATGAGCTTCATGTGGTCTGTGAGTTGCATCTTGGATATTTCAAGCTTCTTGGATAATATCCAATTATCAGTGAGTTCATACCATGTCTGTTCTTTTGTGATTGGGTTACCTCACTCAGGGTGATATTTTCTAGTTCTATCCATTTACATAAGAATTTCTCAAATTCATTGTTTTTAATAGCTGAGTAATATTCCACTGTGTAAATTTACCACATTTTCTGTATCCATTTCTCTGTTGAAGGACATCTGGGTTCTTCCTAGCTTCTGGCTGCTATGAACATCGTGGAGTATATGTCCTTGTTATATATTGGTGCATCTTCTGAGTTATGCCAAGGAGTGGTATAGCTGGGTCCTCAGGTAATGTTATGTCCAATTATCTGAAGAAACAGGAGATTAATTTCCAGAGTGGTTATACCAGTTTACAATCCCACCAACAATGGAGGAGTGTTCTTCTTGCTCCATATCCTTGCCAGCATCTGCTATCACCTGAGTTTTTGATCTTAACCATTCTGACTGGTGTGAGGTAGAATCTCAGGGTTGTTTTGATTTGCATTTCCCTGATGACTAGGGATGCTGAACATTTCTTTAGGTACTTCTCGGCCATTCATATTTCCTCATTTGAGAATTCTTTGTTTAGCTCCATACCCCATTTTTTAATAGGGTTATTTGGTTGTCTAGAGCCTAATTTCTTGAGTTCTTTGTATATATTGGATATTAGTCTTCTATCAGATGTGGGATTGGTAAAGATCTTTTCCTAATCTGTTGGTTGCCATTTTGCCCTATTGACAGTGTCCTTTGCCTTACAGAAGCTTTGCAATTTTATGAGGTCCCATTTGTCAATTCTTGATCTTATAGCATAAGCCATTGGTGTTCTGTTCAGGAAATTTTCCCCTGTGCCCAGGTGTTCAAAGTTCTTCCCCACCTTCTCTTCTATTAGTTTCAGTGTATCGGATT
This sequence comes from Mastomys natalensis, assembly GCA_021653895.1. NCBI lineage: Eukaryota > Metazoa > Chordata > Mammalia > Rodentia > Muridae > Mastomys > Mastomys natalensis. The sequence goes on along the minus strand of JAJTUV010000861.1, from coordinate 678,183 downwards.
TTATGTGAAGGTCCTTTATCCACTTGGACTTAAGCTTTGTACAAGGAGATAAGAATGTATTAATTTGCATTCTTCTACATGCTGACCTCCAGTTGAACCAGCACTATTTGTTGAAAATGCTGTCCTTTTTCCACTAGACAGTTTTAGCTCCTTTGTCAAAGAGCAAGTGACCATAGGTGTGTTAGTTCATTTCTGGATCTTCAATTCTATCCATTGATCTTTCTGCCTGTCTCTGTACCAATACCATGCAGATTTTATCACTAATGCTTTGTAGTACAGCTTGAGTTCAGGGATGGTGATTACCCCAGAAGTTCTTTTATTGTTGAGAATAGTTCTCGTTATCCTGGGGTTTTTGTTGTTGTTGTTGTTGTTGTTGTTGTTGTTATTCCAAATGAATTTGCAAATTGCTCTATGTCTACAAAGTATTGAGTTGGAATTTTGATGGGGATTGCATTGAATCTGTAGATTGCTTGTGGCAAGAGGGCCATTTTTACTATATTAATCCTGACAATCCATGAGAATGGGAGATGTTTCAATCTTCTGAGATCTTCAATTTCTTTCTTCAGAGACTTGAAGTTCTTGTCATACAGATCTTTCATTTGCTTGGTTAGATTCACACCAAGATATTTTATATTATTTGTGACTATTGTGAAGGATGTCATTTCCGTAATTTCTTCTCAGTCTGTTTATCCTTGGAGTAGAGGAAGGCTATTGGTTTGTTTGAGTCTATTTTATATCCAGCCACCTGCCATGAAAATAAACCCTTTTAGAACCAAGGACTTCTTTGTATCATTGGGGCCTGCAGTCACCAAAGCTTCCAGCCTTTGGAACTCCAGACCTTTCTCCTGTATGTGGGACCACCCACCTGGAAGCCTCCAGGACTCCTGCACTGTGGCTCCTTTTTCCCATACTAATCCTGTAAAAGTGCATACATTCTGCTAATAGTGTCATCAACAATTAGCCATTGTGCAGTTGTAAAGACACTGGCCATTGTGCAGCTATAAAGACACTGTCTTGATGAAATTCTGAAAATATTTCACCACAGAAATGCTGCTTATGACAAGGATGATGTAAAATTGCTTTGTTTAACGAAGTTAAGTTCATATTCTATTGGAATATGTCAAGGTTTCTTAATCTTGCAAATATGGAAATTTTGGTGATGGGTAGAGTATTTTGTAGGTCTTTGGGATTTCTAAGACACAATGGCTAGTGCTAAATGCCAGCAATACACCTCACCTACCAAAGTAGAATGTCTCAAACCTTGATAAACTTGGTGAATATGGAGATCAACAAAGCATAAGGTAGAGTAATTGTCATAGCTCTTCACTGTCATGATATTGGCCTTATACATTCTATATGTGTGTACAGCACATATCAATACATGTAAGTATATACATATGGACTAAAAATAAATAGTATAAAAACAAAGATATTTGTTTACATAATATTATTTATATAATAACAAAAAATAAAACATGATTCGACTCATGTATTATATAAAAGACATGCAGTGTTCTGAGGAATGAACACATTTTATCTCCAGTGTAAATACTAATCTTGAATGAAATTTAGCTTTCGAACTTAGACAATGCTACTAATTATTTCCAGGGAAAATATAACATTGGCAATTATATGAAGGATTAATGAAACTCAACTTCACAGGTGCTATGCTGCTGGAGCCAAAGTAAAAGATTGTTCACAGACTAAAGAATATGGCCGACAAACTCATTTTGGATCTTACATAAGAGAATGTGAATAAGGACTAGAGAGATTCCATTACTTGAAATTTCTGTGAGTCCATATCTCAGACTGATTTAGTTTCACTTGGGGATCAGAGACATCACTTCAAAACATTCTGTGTGTTGCTCACCTCACTATTTGTCAGCATCAGCAGCTATTTTACTTTTCCTATTATTTAAGAGGCAAGTTTTGCATGAATCAAGAACAAAAACAATCCTTAAAGATACACAGTGAGATCATTACAATAGGTTATACAATTTTCAAAGCAAAGAGGGATGAGAGTCAAAATTTCCATTTCTTCTGAGTCTCATCTTTCTTCTCATATTGCTTTTAACCATGGAAGGGAGGGACTTTAGAAAGTCACCAATTCAGTGAGTTATATGGAACAATGGCAATGGAAACATGAAGTTCCCCTGAGGTCAAATTCTAATAGCCGCTAGGACTTTAGTAATTGCTGGAGGAGGGGACCAACTGTAATGAAATACCTGGATTGTTTGGCCTCAGTTTTATAAACCTAGGCCATAACAAAGCTCTGTGAAAACTGGAATCAACTATACATAAGGATACATAGATATTAAAAATTACAAAGCACGGGAAGGAAATGCCATTTTTGAGTCAACTTTAGTCATTTGACTAAATTTAGTAAATTTTTAAAGTCATTTTTAGTTAACAGTTTATTTCTCTGTCTATTACTTCATGTGTAGTTTACTTTGAATTTGAATTACTACAGAATTCCCTTAAGTATTCATGCTAAGTCAATGAGAGGATCAAGAGGGACTTAAAGCACCTAGCCTCTCAGAGACTTAAAGTGGCAGGGTGGGGGATACAGGAGGAGGGGGTACTCAGAAAACAAGAGATGGGGAAGGATTGTGGGAGGGGGTGACTGGGACGGGTTATAAAGTGAATAAGCAAAAAAAATAAAATTAAAAAAAAAAAGTACTGAGCTTCTTCCTTTTCATCTGTTTTCTGTCACTTTAGGGAATTCTTTTCAAACCCAATTATTACCATTCACAGATACTTAGATCAAAGACTTCCATGACCTGTAGGTAATTCTTTATATTTAGCAACTTCAATACTCCTCTGGCTATTTTATTCGAATCATGTCTTCTCCATTTTTTTAATGAATGAATTAACTTATTACATATAACTTTTTATCCAGATTGCAACTTCCCTTCCCTTCTTTCTTCCCAGTCCCTCCCTCTTACCTTCCCTCCTCCCTCAGGAAGGGCAGAAAGAGTTTCCATGAATATCAATCTGGCTTGGTATATTCAATTGCAGTATGGCAAGGTATATCTTCTCATATTGTGCCTAGTGAAGGTAGCCCAGTTTGGAGAAAAAGAAACAAAAGAAGGAAGAGAATCAGAGACAACCCGTGCTCCTTCTGTTTGGAGTCTCACATGAAGTCCAAGAAGCCCAACTGTTTCATATGTGCAGAGGGCCTAGTTTTGTCCCATGCATGCTCTCCATTTGGGTGTTACATCTCTACATGCACCTATGGGCCCAGGTTAGTGATTCTGTAGGCTTAATTTTGGTGTTCTTAACATCTCTAGCTTCTTCAATCCTTCCTCTCTTCCACAGAATTCAACAAGTTCTGTGTAATATATGCTGTAGGTATCAACATCTGTTTCCATTAGTTTCTGGGTGAAGCCTCCCAAAGGATTGTTATGCTAGGCTCCTGTCTGCAAGTATGGCAAAATATCATTAATTGTGTCATGGATGTACTTGCTCTTATGGCTTGGGTCTCAAGCAGGGCCAGTTAGCCTCTTTCTCAATCTCTACTCCATCTTTACCACTACACCTCTTGTAGGCAGGTCAAACTGTGCATCTAAAGTTTTGTAACTAGGTTTTTATCCCAATCCCTTCATGGGGAAATCTTTTCTGGTTACTGGATATGGCCATTTCAGGATTCATGTTCCTGTTGCTAGGAGTCTTAGATAGGGTCACCATAATAGATTCCTGAAAATTTCTATTATGGTGTTTTGACCAATATTTGTGAATTTAAGATTAATTACTAACAAAAATTTTAACTCCTCAATGTTATACAAACTATAACTATGTATTTATTATTTTTAGTTTCCATACATCAAATATTTTATTTTATATAATACATTATAAATACTCTTGCTCTGTTTGTGTTTCTTTTTCAAGACAATAAATTATTTGTGGGCTAGCGCCTGCATATGTACCATAGCAACATATGAATGTTACTCCTCAGATTCTCTTCCTTTTACCTATACTTCTTGCACTCATAAGGCACATCCTTGTCTCACCTAACCAACCTTTTGCTTTACTTTTATTTATTGTATACATTTTTCATACAATATATATTTGGTGTTACTACTTCCCTTAACTGACTTATCCAAAATGCCCCTCTTCTTGCCTTTCTCACTTTATATATATTTCTCTCTCTCACTTAAAGAAGAAAAAGTGCAAATATCCACTGAAAATGGAGTGAGTCTTGTGTGGCTTACTCTTCTTCAGAAGGAGGCCTGACCTGGGATATGGTTGATATACCAAATGTTGTGTCATTGAAAAAAAATTTATTTTCCTTGCTATTAATTGCAAATAGTTCACTGGTTAGGTGTCGGACTCTGTCCCTGCTCCCCATTTTCAATGCTATAGTTTTGTCTTGTTTGAACTTGTACTATCAGAGAACAAAATTAGTCATTAATATCACTTAGCAATGAATCTTCTTAACTATAATATCAAATTGACTGCCAGATATATCCAGTGATATAATAGTGGACCATGTATTTTAGGACCCACATTTTGATTTGAATTAAAGTCTCTTACATGAGGTGGAACTCATTGTTGCAACAGTTTATGAGACCAAGAATCTAAGACATAATAGATAATGGGACTTAGGGCAAAACCTATGCTAGTATTTGGCTAAAGGAATAGCATAGACATAAAATGACCCCAATGATACATTACTACACCAATCTATCAGTGCATTTCTGACATATTAGGGAAACTTGTTATCTTAGGTAGTTGTAATTAATACAGAGACCCACAACTGAAAAACATTCGTAGAGAGGAGTACGTTGAAGGATACAGTCCTAAGTAGGATCTCTGTATCAAAAATCCCCCCTCAAGACTCCAGGATCTTTGTGGAAGAGTAGAAGGTAAGATTGGTAGAGCCAGAAATAGTGGACAGTTTCAAGGGAAAAAAAATTTATGGGCAGAAGTTAATGTACATATGATTTTGCAGTGACAGCATGTTCAAGACCTGCATAAGTTCAAACCAAACAAAATTCCTTTATAATATCAATATGAGCCCTTGGAAATAGTATATTAATATAAATATCTAGATAAACACATATGTTATGAAAACTATCATCCTATTTTAAGTTGATGAACTGTATATGTGTAAATAATCATGGAATTATGTACTTTTCATTTATCTATATTTATATTAGACTTATGACATTCAGTATATATATCAATTTCTTCTATCATATATCCTATGGCTAAGATACTCTCTTCCATCTCTTATATTCTGTTTGTGATGCTTGTGTCTATATTCCTATTCTCTTTCATCTAGCTTTTTTAATCTCTAGGATTTCTTTAGGGGTTTGTTTGTTTGCTTGCTTGCTTGCTTGTTCTCTTGTCTGTTTGCTTGTTTGCTTGTTCGTTTGCTTGTTTGACTTTTGCTTCAATTTCCATTTTTAGGTCTTGAACATTTTTTTTTCTTCACCTTTGATGTATTTTCTTGTTTCCTTAAGGAATTCATTTTCTCTTCATATGCTTGGAATAAAAGCCATTTTCTTGTGTTTCAGCAGTGTTAGGATATCAAGGGCTAGAGTAGTTGGATAGCTGGAAAAAACGGAGCCATGTTGTCATGCATGTTTTTTGAATATGTTCTTACACATCTGAGTTTTAAGATTGTTATAGGTTTATGTGCTAATTTCTGGGTTTATCATTGATGGATGGGTGAGTTTTATTGTTGTTGTTGCTGTTGTTTGGTTTGTTGGTTTGGTTTTTTGTTTGTTTGTTTGTTTGTTTCATTTGTTTTTTTTTCTCTCAATACCTGAGCAATTAACAAATCTTTCTAGAACTTAAATTATTTTTAATACAGAATTTTATGTTTTAATAAATTACATCTGTAAGACAAATTAGACTATAATACACTAGCTTTTGTCAGTCAACAATTTATTATATTAAAAATATTTAGGTAAATATTTATGATCATGAAGAATGAATTTCTCCCTATTGATGAATAGAATGAGATTGTTAGGTACTGCTTTTAGTTTACAACTCTGCTAAAGATATATCCAATGATTAAACACTGCCAAAAATGAGAGGAAGGTTTTTACCTTTTATAACTTTTCAAAAGCATTTTTCGGTTCTTAAGGACATGTCTTTTACAGCCAAGCCAGATGGGATTTTTCTGAGAATCAAGGTACAAAGTTGAAAGCTTTGTAAAAAGTGATCCATGAAAAATTAAGCCAGTGACCTAGGAAAGACCGTGTCTGTGAGTCAAGACCTGAATTCATCTCTGTTTCGGAGGTTTCATTGCTGTGGGGTCTATAGTTCAACATAAGTGGATTCTTTCAGGTAAAGAGAGCAAACACAGGTGGCAGTCACTTCTGATGACAAAGCCTTTACCGTTGGAAGAATCATGGCAGAGAATTCATTTCTAGACACAGTATATCAAATAGTGGGATATTCACAAATAGAAATGGCTGTATTCAGGAGCATTGAGTTTTCCTTCGTTTTTGGAAATAATGCATATATTGCATTGACATGTGCTGATTTCTCATAAATCCTTTCATGTCTCCTAAAGTTAACTATGTACCCTGACCTCATCTGAACTGAAGTAGTGTTATATAAAAGACTCAGCTAGAACAGACTAAAAAGTAATGACTAGTGATAACAAAACAATGGTTCTCACTATTTTATAATCATTTTATCACCTGCCATCAGAAAGCAAACACACACACACATATTATATATATTATATATAGTGATGTTTTCATTAATTAACTCACATTCTTTGACAATGAGCCATTTTTTATAACATGCTGAAATTCTCTATTAGCTATATTATAAACACTCTACTCTAAAATAGCTCATGTACTTTTTATGGCTGATGTGCACATTATGATTGAAAATAGACAAGGAATCAAAACTTTTAGTCATCAGAACAGCCCTCTAGAAGACAGTGACAGAGTGTCTTCATCATGACACTAGTCCTGCATATATAAATACAGTTTCAATTTGAATTATACAGTCTCAGTTTTCTATTTTATATTATATAAGAAAGAGAAAGCTTAGAAATTAAATCATATAGTAAATAGTTTTTCCTCATTTGTCTTTTCATGAAATTTCAACAATAACATATAACTTTCTTTAGTCATTTTATATATTACATGATTCTATATGATACAACTATATATATATATATATATATATATATATACATTGTATAGTAAAGTCTTCAGTGGATTTTCACTTATATTACACTTTTCAAAGCTCAATATAGGAACCCAAGAGGGGAGAAGGAGTTTGCAGTGGAATATTAGCTCATGCAACTTATCAAAGGTGTAAAAGGCCTCATTAGACACAATAGAATAAGTCCAATGCAGAACTCAGATACCAGTCAGAACTGTTAGTTAGCTGAATTGTCTGTGAAGGAGTCAATGTACCATCACCAACTGTGACTGCGCTTTTGCTTAGTTCTGTCTCATTTTTTTTTTGGTTTTAGCACCAAACTTGATAAAACTTTATAAAGAATAAATATATAATGATCTGAGCAATCTGAATGCTATAAACCCCAGCGCATCACTTCTGTCAAAGGCCTTACTGATGCATTGGTCTGTGGAACAACAGCAGGTGACTGAAAGAAGGCACTGAAGCATCAGATTGTTTTAAAGAACCACTCAGTTGAAAATGGCATTAGTACATTCATAAAGAGAGAAGACCAACTCCTAACATTCTTATGGCTTTTTAAGTCATGATAACAATCAAACTACAACATGAGTTTTAAAAAGGAAATCCAAATTGTATCTAGGATTGACTAAGACAGTGACATACTATCTTGACTCTTTATTGAGTTACACTTGCCTTCTGACTAAAAATGTATAACACAAGAATAGATTGAAAAAAGTATAAGTCAGCCATACTGGTACAAACTTTCTGTATTTTAATAGGACTAACAAATGATTTCAAAGGAGACTTCTGAAAATAAGATATATTTCCAGGAAAGAAAAAAACAAAACCAAAAAAAAAAAAAAAAAAAAAAAAAAAAAAAACTTGTGACCAAGAAATATTATAGTGCCAGGCGGTGGTGGTGCACGCCTTTAATCCCAGCACTTGGGAGGCAGAGGCAGGCGGATTTCTGAGTTCGAGGCCAGCCTGGTCTACAGAGTGAGTTCCAGGACAGCCCGGGCTACATAGAGAAAACCTGTTCGAGAAAAAAAAAAAAAAAAAAATATTATATCAACTCCCTGGTTCATTGCCAAAACAAAACAAAAACAAACAAACAAACAAACAAAAACAACAAATAAAAACAAACATAAAACAAAAAATAAACAAAACCCCACAACAGACAGATGATAAAACACTTGCTGAGTATTCAAATGTGAGTGAGGAGTTGTCATGGCCACTGTTGCTCATGTAGACTCTGCCCACCATGGGTGGATCACATAGCCATTGCTGCTCATCCAGTCTCTGCAAATTATGACTGAAGTACATGACTACCTTTACTCATGTAGGCTCTGAAAATTATGGGTGGGTCACATCAAAGTACCACTGATAAGGCACTCTGATGAATTTTCCACATCATGAAAAGTTACTTAAAGTTTCCAGTGATTTATTGTACCACATAAATTAAAAATATAGTAGAAAGACAGAACAAGGGAATTTGATACGAAAGGACTAAATAAAATGCTTGAACCCTGGTTGTACTCTAATCTATCTCTTGTATTCAACACTGTTTACATCCCTCTTGAAAAATAGGCGACTTCCGCTTCCGGTTCGGGCCCAGGGAGCAGATCCCTGGAGGCAGCTCTGCACTGAACCTCAAAAAACCCGGCAGAAGTGGGGCACCCAGCAGCTCTGACCCAGGCAGTATCTCTGGTAAGGAGACAGCAACACCCACCCCAAACAGGGGGTAACTGGGACCCACCGGGACCCACTGGGACCCAGGGATTTACTCCTGGCCCGGAGCACCGGCTCCTTCAGGTCTGGGTCGGAGCTCCCAGCAGATCCCAGGCGGAGCTCTACACCAAATCCCACAGAACCCAGGGGAAGCAGGGCTCCTAGGAGCTCTAACCCAAGCAGCTTCCTACCAAGGAGGCAGCAACACTTGCCCCAAACCGGGAGTAACTGGGACCCACCGGGACCCAGGTACTCACTCCTGGCCCCAGCACTGGTTCCTTCCAGTTTGGACCTGAGCGCGCAGCAGATCTCGGGCAGCAATATTGTAAACAATCTCACAGAACCCAGAGGAAGCGTAGCTCCAAGGAACTCCAACTCAAGCAGCTCCTTAAGCAAGGAGGCAGCAACACTTGCCCCAAATAGGGAGTAACCGGGACCCACTGGGACCCAAGTACAAACTCCTGGCCCCAGCACTGGTTTCTTCCGGTTTGGGCCTGGGTGCTCAGCAGATCGGGCGGCAACTCTGCACCCAATATCACAGAACCCAGAGGAAGCGTGGCTCCCAGGAGCTCTAACTCGAGCAGCTTCTTAAGCAAGGAGGCAGCAACACCTGCCCCAAACAGGAGTAAACCAGGTCCCACAGGGATCCAGGAACTCACTCCTGGCCCAGAGCACTGATTCCTTCCAGTCCAGACCAAAGCACTGAGCAGATCCTGGGCCCTAGCTCGAACCTCAGCAGCGACACCCAACTTAAACAGTTCTGACACAACCAAGAGAACAGGAAAGACAGGTTCCAGCCAGAGACAGCACAGGTAGCACCAAGGAGAACCAGATGGCAAAAGGCAAGAGCAAGAATACAAGGGCCAGCAACCCAGAACACATGTCATCATCAGAACCTAGTTCTCCCACATTAAGTCCTGAACTCCCCATATCACCAGGAAAGCAAGAGTCAGACCTAAAATCACTTTTAATGATGATGATGGAGGACTTTAAGAAGGACATAAATAACATTCTCAAAGAATCCGAGGAGAACACAGGTAAACAGGTAAAAGCCCTTAAAGAATCACAAGAGAACACAACCAAACAGGTGAAGGATTTATACAAAACCATCCAGGACATAAAAATGGAAATAGAAACAATAAAGAAATCACAAAGGGAGACTACTCTGGAGATAGAAAACCTAAGAAAGAAATCAGGAGTCACAGACACAAGCATTACCAACAGAATACAAGAGATAGAAGAGAGAATCTCAGGTGCAGAAGATACCATAGAAAATATTGACACAACTGTCAAGGAAAACGAAAAATGCAAAAAACTCTTAACACAAAACATCCAGGAAACCCAGGACACAATGAGAAGACCAAACCTAAGGATAATAGGTATAGAAGAGAGTGAAGATTCACAACTTAAAGGGCCAGTAAATATCTTCAACAAAATCATAGAAGAAAACTTCCCTAACCTAAGGAACGAGATGCCCATAATCACTCAAGAAGCCTACAGAACACCAAATAGACTAGACCAGAAAAGAAATACCTCGCGTCACATAATAATCAAAACACAAAATGCACAAAACAAAGAAAGAATTTTAAAAGCAGTAAGAGAAAAAGGCCAAGTAACATATAAAGGCAGACCTATCAGAATTACACCAGACTTCTCACCAGAGACTATGAAAGCCAGAAGATCCTGGTCAGATGTCATGCAGACCCTAAGAGAACACAAATGCCAGCCCAGGCTACTATACCCAGCAAAACTCTCTATTACCATAGATGGAGAAACCAAGATATTCCATGACAAAGTCAAATTTACACAATATCTTTCCACAAACCCAGCACTACAAAGAATAATAGCAGGAAAGACCCATTACAAGGAGAGCAATCATACCCTAGAAAGAGCAAGAAAGTAATCCACCTCCAACAAACCCAAAAGAAGATAGCCACACAAACAATGCCTCCCCTTTTAGCAAAAATAACAGGAAGCAACAGTCTCCTCTCTTTAATATCTCTTAATGTCAATGGACTCAATTCCCCAATAAAAAGACATAGACTAACAGACTGGATATGCAAACAGGATCCAACTTTTTGCTGCATACAGGAAACCTACCTCAGTGACAAGGACAGACACTACCTTAGAGTAAAAGGCTGGAAAACAATTTTTCAAGCAAATGGTCCTAGGAAACAAGCTGGAGTAGCCATACTAATATCGAATAAAATTGACTTTCAACTTAAAGATATAAAAAAGGATAAGAAGGTCATTTCATATTGTCAAAGGAAAAGTCAATCAACATGAACTCCAATTCTGAACATCTTAGCACCAAATGCAAGAGCACCCACTTTCATAAAAGAAGCCTTACTAAAACTCAAGCAAATATTGCACCTCACACAATAATTGTGGGAGACTTCAATACCCCACTTCAGCACTGGACAGATCAGGGAAACGGAAACTAGACAGAAGTACAGTGAAACTAACAGAAGTTTTAAACCAAATGGACTTAACAGATATCTATAGAACATTTCACCCCCAAAAAAAAGAATATACCTTTTTCTCTGCACCACATGGTACCTTCTCCAAAATAGACCATATTATGGTCACAAGACAGGCCTCAACAGATTAAAAAAATCGAAATAATCCCATGCATCCTATCAGATCACCATGGTCTAAAGCTAGTCTTCAATAACAACAAAGACAAATGGAAAGCCAAAACTCACATGGAAAACTGAACAATACTCTACTCGTTGATAATGGGGTCAGGGAAGAAATAAAGAAAGAAATTAAAGACTTTTTAGAATTTAATGAAAATGAAGACACATCATACCAAAACCTATGGGACACACTGAAGGCAGTGCTAAGAGGAAAGCTCATAGCTCTAAGTGCATACAAAAAGAAACTGGAGAGAGAACACACTAGCAGCTTGACAACACACCTGAAAGCTCTAGAACAAAAAGAAGCAAAAACACCCAAGAGGAGTAGACGGCAGGAAATAATTAAACTCAGGGCTGAAATCAACCAAATAGAAACAAAGAGAACTATACAAAGAATCAATAAAACCAGGAGCTGGTTCTTTGAGAAAATCAACAAATAGATAAACCCTTAGCCAGACTAATCAGAGGGCAGAGAGACAGTATCCAAATCAATAAAATCCAAACTGAAAAGGGTGACATAACAACAGAAACCGAGGAAATTCAACAAATCATCAGATCCTACTACAAAAGCCTATACTCAACAAAATTGGAAAATCTGGATGAAATGGACAATTTTCTAGACAAGTATCAGTTACCAATGTTAAATCAGGATCAGATAAACCATCTTAACAGTCCCATAACTGTGAAAGAAATAGAAGCAGTCATTAAAAGTCTCCCCACCAAAAAAAGTCCAGGTCCAGATGGTTTTAGTGCAGAATTCTATCAAACCTTCAAGGAAGATCTAATACCAATTCTCTTCAAACTATTCCACAAAATAGAAAAGGAAGGAACACTACCTAATTCATTCTATGAAGCCACAATTACGCTTATACCTAAACCACACAAAGATCCAACAAGAAAAGAGAACTTCAGACCAATCTCCCTTATGAATATCGATGCAAAAATACTGAATAAAATTCTCTCGAACCGAATCCAAGAACACATCAAAACACTTATCCACCATGATCAAGTAGGCTTTATCCCAGGAATGCAGGGTTGGTTCAATATACGGAAATCCATCAATGTAATCCACTACTTAAATAAACTCAAAGAAAAAAACCACATGATCATATCTCTTGATGCTGAGAAAGCATTTGACAAAATTCAACACCCCTTCATGATAAAAGTCTTGGAAAGATCAGGAATTCAAGGTCCATACCTAAACATAGTAAACGCAATATACAGCAAGCCAGTAGCCAACATCAAACTAAATGGAGAGAAACTTGAAGCAATCCCATTAAAATCAGGGACTAGACAAGGCTGCCCACTCTCCCCCTACCTGTTCAATATAGTTCTGGAAGTCCTAGCCAGAGCAATTAGGCAACAGAAGGAGATCAAAGGGATACAAATTGGAAAGGAAGAAGTCAAAGTTTCACTATTTGCAGATGACATGTTAGTATACTTAAGTGACCCCAAAACTTCCACCAGAGAGCTCCTAAACCTGATAAACAACTTTAGCAAAGTGGCTGGGTATAAAATTAACTCAAACAAATCAGTAGCATTCCTCTACACAAAGGATAAACTGGCTGAGAAAGAAATTATGGAAACGACACCATTCACAATAGTCACAAATAGTATAAAATATCTTGGTGTGAATCTAACCAAACAAGTGAAAGACCTGTATGACAAGAACTTCAACACCCTGAAGAAAGAAATCGAAGGAGATCTCAGAAGATGGAAAGATCTCCCATGCTCATGGATTGGAAGGATTAATATAGTAAAAATGGCTATCTTGCCGAAAGCAATCTACAGATTTAATGCAATCCCTATCAAAATTCCCACTCAATTCTTTACAGAGATAGAAAGAGCAATCTTAAAATTCATTTGGAATAACAAAAAACCCAGGATAGCGAAAACTACACTCAACAATAAAAGAACTTCTGGGGGAATCTCCATCCCCGATTTCAAGCTGTACTACAAAGCAATAGTGATAAAAACGGCATGGTATTGGAACAGAGACAGTCAGGAGGATCAATGGAATAGAATAGAAGACCCAGAAATGAACCCCCATACCTATGGTCACTTGATCTTCGACAAAGGAGCTCAAACTATCCAGTGGAAAAAAGACAGCATTTTCAACAAATGGTGCTGGTCCAACTGGAGGTCAACTTGTAGAAGAATGCAAATTGATCCATACCTATCTCCTTGTACAAAGCTCAATTCCAAGTGGATCAAGGACCTCCACATAAAACCAGCTACACTGAAACTAATAGAAGAGAAAATAGGGAAAAGCCTTGATCATATGGGCACAGGGAAAAGTTCCTGAACAGAACACCAATGGCGTATGCTCTAAGATCAAGAATTGACAAATGGGATCTCATAAAACTGCAAAGCTTCTGTAAAGCAAAGGATACGGTCAACAGGACAAAGCGGGAACCAACAGACTGGGAAAAGATCTTCACCAACCTTACATCTGATAGAGGGCTAATATCCAAGGTACACAAAGAACTGAAGAAACTAGATTCCAGACCATCAAATAACCCTATTAAAAAATGGGGTAGAGAGTTGAACAAAGAACTCTCAACTGAGGAAACTCGAATGATTGAGAAACATCTAAAGAAGTGCTCAGCATCCCTAGTCATCAGGGAAATGCAAATGAAAACAACACTGAGATTCCACCTCACACCAGTCAGATTGGCTAAGATCCAAAACACAGGTGACAGCAGATGTTGGCGAGGATGTGGAGAAAGAGGAACACTCCTCCATTGTTGGTGGGATTGCAAGCTGGTACAACCACTATGGAAAGCAGTCTGGCGATACCTCAGAAAATTGAACATGGTGTTACCTGAGGACCCAGCTATACCCCTCCTGGGTATATACCCAGAAGATATTTCAACATGCAACAGGGCCACATGCTCCACTATGTTTATAGCGGCCTTATTCATAATAGCCAGAAGCTGGAAAGAACCCAGATGTCCTTCAACAGAAGAATGGATACAGAAAATGTGGTACATTTACACAATGGAGTACTACTCAGCCATTAAAAATAATGAGCTCATGAAATTCTTAGACAAATGGAAGGAGCTAGAAAATATCATCCTGAGTGAGATGACCCAATCACAAAAGAACACACATGGTATGCACTCACTGATAAGCGGATATTAGCCCCAAAACACACAATACCTAAGATGCAACGCATAAACCTCATGAAACTCAAGAAGAAGGAGGAAGACCAAAGTGAGGGTGCTTTTGTCCTTTTTAGAACGAGTATCAAAAAATTCAACCAGAGCTCCCAGAATCTAAACCTCCAGCCTGAGAACAGACAGGGGCAAGCTGTCCTCTGAGAGGCTCTAACCAGCAGCTAACTCAGACAGATACAGACATCCAGAGCCAAACATGGATGGAGCTTGAGGACTCTTAAAGAAGAATAGGTGGAAGGATTGTGGGCCCTAAGGAGATAGGAACTGCACAGGAAGATCAACAGAGTAAACGAACCTGAACCCTTGAGCTCTCAGAGACTGAATCACCAACCGTGGAGCATACCTAGTCTACAAAGATCTAGCTCCATGGGCTGGACCTAGGCCTCCCTGCACATATGTTGTAAATGTGCAGCTTGGTTTCATGTAGGTCTCAAACATCTGGAGTGGGGGCTATCCCAAAACATGCAGACTGTATATGGGTATGGTCTTCTAAAAAAAAAAAAAAAAAAACCAAAAAAAAAAAAAAACAATTGTTCAGTTATTCATGGAATATTATTTTTTTATATCACTTGTATTCAGTTTGCAACTACTTCATTGAGAATTTTTGTATGTATATTCATGAGGGATACTGGACTATAACTTATATATTTTTGTTGGGTTTACACTTGATTTCACTATTTCAATATTATTTGCTTTGTGAAGGAGCTTATTGTGGTTCTGAATTTTTTTAAACATAACTCAAAAAGTATTGCTTGTTTGAAAGCTCTATAGAATTCTTGTATATCTGACCCTTGGTATTTTGCTTGTTTGTTTCCTTTCATTTTATTCTGTTTGAATGCTTTTTAAATTTTTTTGATTTGCTGAAAATAAAAATTAAAAAAAAAAAAAAAAAAAGAAAAATAGGCATTTTATATTTTCAGATGTCAGCATTCCTGATACTTAGCTTTTTAAATTTGGAATAAATCATTGAACAGTTTCCATAATTCTTTAACCTTAACCTTGTAGGAATTTCCAGTCTTTATAGTCACATTACCTGTTTGCAATATACTTCTCTTCTTTAGTACATATCTCTGAATATCATATTGTTTCTATCTTGAAAACTTATATGATATAGACTTTGTGAAATTTACGCAACTTCAACACCACCATTTCTGCTCATGAGTTAGAGCAAATGTGCTTGGCTTAAAGAAATGTAATTCCTCTACTCTTATTGCTTTGAATAATCTTTTTGCATCACATTGCAAAGTGCAAACAGTCCCACTGAAGTTACAACTTAATATGACTGGCTTCTATGTTAACCTCTTAATTGACTTCATTTGGTAAACTATACTATACTGAATGATCGTAAGTCTTCTAAAATTATGACATCTCTTGAATGTCCAAAATATTATAAATAAGTATATGAAATATACAAAAGTCTGAAAGGACATGGACAGAGTCTGTTGAGCTTTTCTGAGTCAGTTAATTTTATATACTTTGATATAATAGTTTTTTACTTAATCTATCCATATCCATGTCTTACTCCTTGAACAAAAATACTTTTAATCAATTATCACTTTTAATCCTAGATTGACAGGGTAATCAAAATTACTAATTTTATATGATCAAATCAAACAGTTATTCTAGCTTTCATAAAGAAACAACTGTTTGGAATCTTTGCTGACTGGCATATGTCTCAGGTTCAGTTGATGTAGTGAATTTCAGTCAAAATATATTGTTTTACTTACATAATATCTTTTGACAAAGTGAAATTGTTTCCTGTTATTATTTGGCTTAGCATTAAACAATATTTGTTCACAGTAAGTTCTGAATATTCTTTAGTTTAAAATTCTAAAAATGAAATAATCAGGCTCATTTTAACAAAAAAAATATGTTCTTTTTTTAATTGAAAATAATGGACAAGATTAATCTTTCTGAGTAATAGTCACTTGATCTGTCTTCGTTGCAAAATTGGACAAATTATTTTAAATTGAAAGTTCTCATGAAAGAAATGAATGATATAAATGATCTAGGCATCCAACTTACTACCTTTAGATTGAGATCTTGTTATCTCAATTACTTGATAGGTTATGTTATTTGGGAGTAATTTTTATCAACCTAGGTAGATAATCAGATATTCCCTATGAGACAAACAAGAAAATATTCCCCCACAGGGAGGAAATGGTGTGCAAATCAGCTCAAGATAGTACATGTAGGGAATAAGATATTTTTCATTGGTTATTTTATTTATTTACATTTTAAATGCTATGCCCCTTCCTGGTTTCCTGTAATGCAATCCACATAAGAATTCCAACTTAATTCTTCTGAGGGATAGAAATAGCAATTCTCAAATTCATCTGGAATAGCAAAAAGCCCAGAATAGCAAAAAATTATTCTGAATAATAAGAGAATGTCTGGGGAAATCACCATCCCTGACCTCAAGCTGCACTACAGAGCAATAGTGATAAAAACAGCATGGTATTGGTACAGAGGGAGACAAGTAGATCAGTAGAATAGAATTGAAGACCCAAAATTAAACCCATACACCTATGGTCACCTAATCTTTGACAAAACTGCCAAAACCATCCAAAGGAATAACATACAGCATATTCAACAAATGGTGCTGGCTCAAGTAGCAGTCAGCATGTAGAAGAATACAAATTGATATATTCTTCTCTCCATGTACAAAGCTCCAGTCCATGTGGATCAAGGATGTCCACATAAAACAAGGTACACTGAATCTAATAGAAGAGAAAGTGGGAAAGAGCTTCGAACACAGCATTTCTTGAACAGAAAACCAATGGCTCAGGCTCTAAGATCAACTATAGATAAATAGGATCTCATAAAATTAAAAAGCTTCTGCAACCCAAAAGACACTGTCATGAGGGCAAAATGGCAGTCTACAGAAGGAGAAAAGATCTTTACTAATCCTACATCTGGTAGAGGATTGATATCCAATATATACAAAAAAAATTCAAGAAGTTAAACTCCAGAGAAACAAACAACCCTATTAAAAAGTGAGGTACAGAGCTAAACAAATAATTCTCAACTGCTGAATATTGAATGGCAGAGAAGTACCAAAAGAAATGTTCAATGTCCTTAGTCATCAGAGAAATGCAAATCAAAATGGCCCAGAGATTCCACCTCACACCAGTCAGAATGGCTGAGATTAAAAACTCAGTCAACAGCAGTTGCTGGAAAGAAGCTGCCAGGACCTAACGTTGATGACCTTAGCTGAAATACCCAACAAAGGGGAGAGAGAACCTGTAGAGACCATATCCAGAGGTTGGAAAGGTCCCCTGGTTGAGGGATGGACCATCCACTCATCTTAAATATCTTTCTTTTAAAAAAATTACTTCTTTTACATGTTCCATTTTATTCTTCCAGAATTTCCTATAGACCCATCCTTGCTCCATTACAAATTCATAGTTTCTTTTGTTATTCATTTTCTTTTTTTTGTTGTTGTTTTTTTTTCCTTTTTAATTTTATTTTTTTGCTTATTCACTTTATAACCCGTCCCAGTCACCCCCTCCCACAATCCTTCCCCATCTCTTGTTTTCTGAGTACCCCCTCCTCCTGTATCCCCCACCCTGACACTCTAAGTCTCTGAGAGGCTAGGTGCTTCCTCTCCCATTGAGGCCAGATGAGGCACCCAGCTAGAAGACCATACTCCATATACAGGCTGCATGTTTTGGGATAGCCCCCACTCCAGATGTTTGAGACCCGCATGAAAACCAAGCTGCACATTTACAACATATGTGCAGGGAGGCCTAGGTCCAGCCCATGGGGCTAGATCTGTGTAGACTAGGTATGCTCCACGGTTGGTGATTCAGTCTCTGAGAGCTCCAAGGTTTCAGGTTGGTTTACTCTGTTGATCTTCCTGTGCAGTTCCTACCTCCTTAGGGCCCACAATCCTTGCCCCTATTCTTCTATAAGAGTCCTCAAGCTCCATCCACTGTTTGGCTCTGGATGTCTGTATCTGTCTGAGTCAGCTGCTGGTTAGAGCCTCTCAGAGGACAGCTTGCCCCTGTCTGTTCTCAGGCTGGAGGTTTACCTAAGATGCAACGCATAAACCTCATGAAACTCAAGAAGAAGGAGGAAGACCAAAGTGAGGGTGCTTTTGTCCTTTTTAGAACGAGTATCAAAAGATTCAACCAGAGCTCCCAGGATCTAAACCTCTAGCCTGTTATTCATTTTCTTGTTGGGTCTGGTATGACCACAGAAGAAATGGTGTGACATAGTTTCCACCCCTGGAGCAGAGCTAGCATGACATGGGTCTGCTCAAGTACTGATGGTTGCTGTATACATAAAACTTATTTTAATAATAATGTATATATTTTATTCCATGTTCCTCCTTTAGGGAATTTTGTGAAGGTAAGTCAAATGTGATACAAGAAATGTACAAAGTTAATTTTTAAGCTTGAAACTTGACAGTTGAATAACTTGCACTCCTTTATATACCAACTACTCTGTCACAACAACATCTTTCAAACTGTAATGGATGTGGATTCATACAAACTAAAATACTGGTTTCTGTAATATTTTAGAGTTCCTCAATGTAGAGTTCAGTCTGAAACAAAGAGCTGACACTTGTCATCTTATATTTCCATTTTTTATTGCACCTTTCTTTTACTGAGTATTGGAAGTAAATATGTCATCACAGGAATAATAGGAACATATATATTTCCATTATCTACTCATCATTTATCCACATTTCTAGTTTTTAATTTCTCCTAATGTGAAGCAGTGATACTAGCTTCTTATGGTACATGGGGCTAATTATGCTAACAAATGTAGTAACTTTTCTCTTTACTTCCTTCTGGCCAGCTGCCATAAAACAAGCAAAAATAACAAATCATTGGTCAAAGTTTCAAGTTCAATGGAATCATACATTATGCCAAAAATAAATTAATTTTGAAAAGCTTGAAGTCATAGAGATACATTTACCACATGGTTTACTTGAAAGGGTAATAAGGAGAAAAGCTAAGCTTTTAAACCTTGTATATTTTCTGACATTAGCAGCTGAGTTAGCTTATTCTTCAAATTTTAAAGAAGAGTGTCCAGTGCCATGCAGTGTTCAGAAGGCTCATCAGTTACAGCTACTTCTACAGAATTCTACTCTTATACTCTAAAGGTCAGCAGTTTCTGCATAGTGAGATGAGTGGGAAGACTTTTGCTGTAAAATAGCCCAAGGGATAAGACTTTTATACAGGAGAGCTTGCCAATAGACCAAGCACTGCATAAATCTTTAGCAGATGTTGCTAGTATAGGAACAGCAAGAATGGAAATGAATTTTATATCCAGAGTAGGAATCAATCTTAATGTCACCAGCATCAGTGTTGGTACCATGTGGAAGAAGTAAGATGTAATGAACTCAAGCTGTTGGTTGGTTTTCTACAGGAGCAATGGTTCGCTGATGTGTTCATTGTTATTATTTGCTGCTGAGAATGGTTTTTGGAATCTCTATGGCTATGCTAACTTTGATGATACATATCCTATGCATTTGGCTCTTTGGTAGTTTCTCTTCATGATACTGCACCTGCTCTGTTCCACTGGCCAATTTTCAAAATGAATCATTCTGTTCATTTTTTCATATATGATCACTGGTAAATATGCATAGGTTACATAAATATCTGTAAAGTTTATATTCATCACATTACTTGTGGGTACCTTGCCCCCTCTCTTTTCCTACTCCATGCATGATCTTCCTATTTCATTTCCCAACACAAAAACCCATCCATAACAATTTTATCTATTTCACTTCTTAGAGAGATGAAATCCTTCCCACTAGCTCAGTCTTCTGTACCTAACCTCTGTACTTCTATGATTGTAGTCTGCTTATCAATGACTTAACAACTAACATCCACATAAAAGTCAATATTTATTTGTCTTTTAAGTCTAGTTTAATCTCACTAAGGATTATTTTATTTCTAACTCCATCCATATACCTGTAAATTTCTGGATTTCAGTTTTTAAAGGATGAATAATATTCCATTGTGTAACTGTACATTTTATTTACCAATTCTTTTGTTGGTGGACATGTCTGTTTCCATTTTCTGACTACTGTGGATAAAACAAAGTTATGAACAAGATTCAGCAAGTGTTCCTGTAATTAGGACCTAGGGTCCTAAATCTTGAAATATAACTATCCTCAGTTTCCATAATAAATACTACACAGAATTGCATGGTAGCTCCTAGCAGCTTTGGATGAGGGTTCCTTTTGCTTCACATACTTGACAACAGAAACGATAATTAGTTTTATTGATCGTGGCTATTCTGACTAGTGTAAGACAAAATCTCAAACAAGTTTCAGTTTGCCTTTCCCTGATGACTAAGGATGTTATACATTTAAGTGTTTCTCAGAGACACTTGTGTTACCTCTTTTGAACATTCTGTATTTTAATATTTAGTGCATTTTTAATTGGCCTATTTCTGTGTAAAATTTTTATATATACATGCATACAGATATACATATACATACACACACATGTATGTGGTGTTTTGAATAGAAATATTCTTGATTAGACCCATGTGTTTGAAGGCTTGGTCCATTGGAAGTGGCACTATTAGAAGATGTAGCCTTATTGGAGTTCCTGTGGCCTTGGTGAAGAGAGTGTGTCACTGTGCGGGCAGGCTTTGAGGTCTCAGATATTTAACACAGTTCTTTCCCTGCTGCATTTCTAACACAAGTATGTTTGCATGCTGCCATGTTTTGCACCCTGATGATAATGAGCTAAACCTCTAAACTGTAAGCCAACTAATTGAATAGTCTTCTTTATAAGATTGCCTTGGTCCTGGTATCTCTTCACAGCATTAAAACCATAACTAACACAACCCCTATTGGATAAGGAGTTTGTAAGAAACTTTTCACAATCTGTAGCTTGTCTCTTTCCTAATGATGATGTCGTCGTCATAAAGGAGCTTTTCACTTTAATGAGGTTCTATTTATTAATTATTGATCTTTGTGCCAGTGCTAACAGTGTTGTGTTCAGAAAATTTTCTCCTGTGCCAATTATTTCAAAGCTATTCTCCACTTTCTCTTCTATCAGGTTTAGAATATCTACTTTTATGTTGATGTCCTCCATCCATTTTGAATTGAGTTTTGAGCAGGGTGATAATATGGAACTTTTTAGATTCTTCGACATGCAGTCATCCAGTTTAACCAGGATATGAATCTAGGACTCCTCCTTTTAAAACCTGTGAAGAATTATGTTAAACTTTTAATTTAATGTATAGATTGCTTTCATTTACTATAGCCACTTTTCCTATATTAATTCTATTATTCCATGAACATGGGAGATGTTTACATCTTCTGATATCTTCAAATTCTTTCTTCAAAGACTTGAAGTTTTTATCATGTAAGTATTTTACTTCCTTCATTACAGCTATTCCTAAATATCACTTTGCTGATGAATATACAAAGCCTGAGACCAAAGATTTATGATCACCATCTGAAACCAGGTAAGGACAGAATGGTAGGGATATACAAATATAAAAAATCTCATTTGTTGTCCTTTGATATTTACAAATAAAATTGTATATTGTATGATACATTGAGATCTGACTCCAATTCCATCATAGATGTAGCCATTTTGTTCTATGGATCCCAACTATTTCATATTGTTGCTGTAATATGCCTGTCAGTAGTTGACACAGAAAAATAATGACTCACAGCAGAGTCATGCTGACCACATCCTCTGTTAAGTACTCTATGTTCTGTATGAAATTTGTTAATCTTAAGAAATTCCACAAAGTTGTACACCAGACCCATCAAGTTAAAGGTTAACATGAACTGTTATGCCTAACATGGCTTGAGTCAGAGCTGGCCACCAGGCAAAACTTCCTGCAACTGCATATGAACTGGTTGTGGTGTGCATGTGCATGTGTATTTCCTTTATGAGCCTTCCCTGAGAACAGACTGGTGCCACAATTAGTCACCTGAGTCCTTTTCATGGTCCTGAACATTCTTCAGTCTTGGGATGTGCATTCAATAAACTCTTCTTGATTAACTGAGATCAGTGTTCATATGGTTTGTGTGGCTATTCCTGAACCCCAATGTGGTAAACTAAGCTCAAGATCAAGCTGTATATTTACATAGCTTGGGTATGGATCTCATCTCATTCCTTCATCTGAGGAATTAAAGGTGATATTTACAGCAAGAACTTTGAAGATTTTGTTAACTACAAAACTTGTTTATTGTGAGTGATTAGTTAATATAGTAACAGGAATAACTGAGCTATTTTAAGAAATAATTGTCTCAGGTTTTTTTCTTATCATTGAAAATTTTTAAATGCCTATAATTATGTAGTGCAACTGACCAGAATATCCATATTGTACTACTAACAAGCACATGGTGTTAGTTTGAAAATTATACTGCCTTCACCACACTTATAACAAAATTTTCACAATTAAAATAGAGAAATCTAAGAAATAATTTGAATAATTTACTATCATAATTTGTTATGTTTTTTCCCTGTGTACTTCCTATTTGCCTCTTTTATTTTTTCAATCAATCATACTTTCACTATAAAATGAAAGTTAAAATTGACTAAGAGGACTTTAACAATTCTTAAGAGTAACTTTATTTTAAGCAGAGTGATAGCTGATTCCTGCTTCTGCTCCCTATTATTAATGCATTAATTTCAAGAATAACCATACATTCCTTTTCTACTCTTTTGAAATGGAAATATTTTTAAAGCTGCTTGACAGGATTGTCTTCTTAAGGAGCCAGGGGCTATCTCTTTGAAATCTAATCTTCAAGAAAGATAACTATACCCGAGGGCTGGAGAGAAGACTTGCTGTCCAAAGCATTTGATATATTTGCAGAAGACCTGGGGCTGTTTCCGGCAGTTCACAACTGCCTGTAACTCCAGTTGCAGGATACCAGTGGTTTCTTCAAACATTTTAACATTTTAAGCACTGGTATTCATGTGGTCATCATACATACACTCAAACACAATCAAAACACAGTAGAAATAAGAGATACATCTTTAAAAAAAAATATTACCCCCTGTACAGGAAGACCAACAGAGTCTACAAACCTGGACCCCTAGGAGCTCTCAAAATCTGAACCACCAATCAACAAACATACACAGACTGGAATGAGGTCCTCCAGCTTTTATGCAGCAGACAGGCAGCTCAGTTTTTGTGGCTGCCCTGTCTGTCTTCAGTTGGATCACGTGTGCCAAAATGGTTGGAACTTGATGTATGGGGGATGAGGGGTACCAGGAGGTTCCCACCATCTAAGCGAGAGAAAGGGAGGAGGGATGTGAGGAGGGACTCAATGAGAGGACAGGGTGTAAACCAATCAATCAATCAATTAATTAAAATTAAAACAAAAGACTTACTCCATCTACCTGTTCACATATATATATGAGAACATAATTTGTATGGGGACTTATCGATGTTATAAACTTATTTACTATCATTTCAAGTATGTCATTTCACATATTTTCTTAAGTATAATATCACCCATTCTATGCTCATATAAACCCTCTTTCTCATGTTTTCATTACAGTTCACCTGCTGGAAGGAAAGATCTTAAGGTATTCAGTTATGTACAATATGACCCTTTGATTTAACAAGTTATACTTGTCGCTAAGAGAAACAATATAAATAATCATTGTACTTGCAATAGAAGATATGGCAAAATATTGTGAGGTAAAGTTTTCAAAAATATACATACCTTGTTATATCACAGTTGTTATTCATGTAGAGAGGATTTGTCATGCTTTATATCTTATCTAGTACATTTTATAAACTGATGAACATATAGCATGTTGCAGCTAAAACATAGGTTCAAATGATAAGATTAGCTTCTGAACTACAGCTTAATATTGTATAGATAGATGATATATGTAGATACATAGAAAGATAGATGATAGATAGATAGATAGATAGATTAGATAGATAGACAGATTGGTAGGTAGGTAGAAAGATGATAGATGATAAATTCAGCTGTACTACTACAGGTAAAAATTCTCCCCACAGAGATATAGACTATCTCACAAATTCTAGTATTATAAAGGAAACACCTCCTCTTAGGTTGTTAGTCAAAGGAGTCCAAGTAAGAACCAAAACAATAGAGCCTGTTGTTGTTGCCTGATTGCATCTCAGAACTTGAAGGTAAGTCCCTATTTCTAAAGACACTGTGCAGTTTTGATCCAGGACTTTAAAGAAACAAAAAAGTTATGAAAAAGAAGACTCCTCTTTAAGGACTAGATTTCATTGTATAGGTACATGTTACTTGAACTTTGAACAGCACAGTTGCCTAATGAGACCTGGAGAACATTGACTTCATTTGACCCATGAGTATGGATTGAGAATACATCATGTATGACCACCATTGGTGAAGAACAACAGGGAATTACTGATTTCTGAGCAAAGAATTCTTCTCTAGGGATATGCTTCTTAATTATTTACCATAGCATATATATGTGTATATATAGAATGTATATGTATGTATGTATGTATGTATGTATATGTATGTATATATATTCTATTATATGGAAAATTATATATTTTATATATGTATTAAATAAAAAGAGGACAGGAATTAAAAGAAAGTAAGACAAATTAGTGGGTGAATGCAGAAGAAGGAGAAGAACAGTGATGTAAATGCAGTATGCATAAAACAGAAGAACAAACTTAATTAAAATGATAAATTACATGTAACTATATTCAAGGAAGTTGTGTGTCGAAATCAGTTACTTTGTACGAGTTTTCTCCATTTTTTTGAATTTGTGAATATGGAAGATAAATTCTATCTTAGAAACATCAGATCATTGGTAAGTGTGTGCAACCTCTAATGCTGCATCTCCAGAGCTAAAAGTAATAAGATACCAAAGATCAGACATTTTTAAATATTATCTCCTCATGTGTATTTTTAGTATTGTTTAACTTCTTCTACCTCTCTCTTTCAATCAGCCCAATGTAATTCTGTTGGGATTTTTTTTTTTCTTCTACATGTTATACCTGAACTTATCTGTCTTGCCCTATCATTTCCATTTTTAGCTGTAGTGTATTCTATTATTAAACTATTTAGTTTCTGTGCTCAGATTTACTGGTCTGGTGCTTTTTCAAACTTCTAAAATTATGGTTATACGAGTACACATATAGCCCAATATTGAATTTTGCTTTGAATCTATAGTTTCTGAGTAGTAGAACATTTCTCTGTGTATTATTATGTATTTTACTTGTGACTAATAATTGTGAAATAGTTATTCTTCTGCCTCCCTCAGTTAGATATTGTGAATTATTAATGAGCTGTATATTGTCTCTTATTAATGTTTATTCAGAGCCGGCCTGCGGTGGTGCACCACAGCTGTCCAGCTGTCGCCGTGCTCTGGAGTAGGAGGAGGCCGTCAGTCTGTCTCTCCTGAGTTCGAATCCCAGCCTGTGCTTGTCAATCAATCCCGGAAAAGAAAAAGAAAAAAAACAAAACAACAACAACAACAAAAAAAAACAAACAAAAAAAACAAAAAAACACTTTTCTGCCAGGCAGTGGTGGCGCAGGCAGAGGCACGCCTTTAAAACCAGCACTTGGGAGGCAGAGGCAGGCGGATTTCTGAGTTCGAGGCCAGCCTGGTCTACAGAATGAGTTCCAGGAAAGCCAGGGATACACAGAAAAACCCTGTCTCAAAAAAAACAAAAAATAAGAAAATATTTATTCAGTTTTACAGTAGTCAGAAGGAGAAAAGGCTGTATGTTTTGAAGTTTTCAAACTTAACTACTTATGGAGATAAACATTTCTCAACAAGAAATATGATGTACTTGTTCATATTAGATTATGTTTAGTCCTGGAAATGAATGACTTACAAAATGGCTGGTAACATAAATTTTGTGTTTTCAGTTTTGCTCTGAAATGTGCTGTTTATCTTTGTCAACTACAGATAAATAGTAAAAGGAAGCAGAAAATGGATGTAAACTCCTACAAAATATATATGAAAGAAATTAGTTAGTGTTTACTTTGCAATGGATCTTACCTATTTATGAGTTGCAATTTTAGTTATGCTGTAGCTCTGTAAATATCAGAAAACTGGTAAGTGACATTTGTCCACAGAAATGTTGATTTGGGTCTAGACATGGTTTTGAATGCATTTAAAATTTTATTTTTGGAACTGGGAATTCAGTTCAGTTGGTAGAATGTATGCTAGACAATCTTTCTAAATGGAAATATGACATTTACTACCAAGAAATCACCTGAATTGAAAGTGTGACTTCAGATGGCCCATGATGTTGTTCTCTTCACTGGGTCTTGACAAGTGTTTGATTGGCTTCTTTAAACTAGCTGTGTGAATTTACAAAAGTAGTTTCACTTACAACATTTGATTTAAATAAGTAAATATAATTTACAAAAATTTGACCAGTGAACTATGAGATGAAGTGATGTGAAACACACTACAATCCATTTGTTAAAAGTTTTAACAAAATATTTTCAGTATTTAATCTCTATACATTGTCTTCTACAAGTCTAGACTATTATAAAGGGAAAAATAACAAAATAACAAACATAAGAGAAGATGCAAAAGCAGTTAAAAGTACAGCTCCCATGAACTGTGAAATGTGAATCAAAACTTCTTTTAGCTACAAGGAAAATTTAAAGCTGTCACAACATAAGGTACAAGGACTAGAATATTTCTGTTTCATTTATCAGTTTGGAATTAAGCTCAAAAGAGTGTAGATGTGTTTTTGGACTGGTTATGTTATAAACTGTCTTTTGATTTATATTTTGAAGAGAATAGAATAATACAAATGTGATAAAATACATGAAGGTATCAGTAGAATTTCTGATATAATAGGATTTACTGGTAAAGTTGTATATTATCTGTTCGCACCAACAAACAAGACTTTTATTACAGAAGCCACTAGTTATGTTATATTCTACAGTCCTTGCCGAGATAACACTCCAGTCTTTGATTTGAATGTGAAAGCCCCTTCTATGTACAATTGTTGAATATTTGATCCTCAGCTGGTAATACTATGTGAGAACTTTGTCTTCCCTTTATTAGAGAGAGCTTGAGAGATAAAGTAACTGAGAGCAATGGTAGAAATAACGGGGATCAAGTCTTTGTTCTTCATCTGCTTCTTAATTGTAAATTCATTGTGAACAGCCATGTTCCTGCTTTATCTGTGGCTGCATCTTCCCCACCAAGCTGGATGATATCCTTCTACATTTGTAAACTGGTATAAATCCTTTTATTACTTAACTTAATTTGATAAGGAGGATGTTTTATCACACCAGTAAATTATAAATAAGACACAAATATTCTATTACCCAGTTTTATTTTCTGTATACATTTTAAAATGATATGAACCTTTGCTTTCCTTGAGTAAACTATGATGCAAAGCTGCTTATATTTTCTATTAAGTCAGTGGCAACAGTAGGTCAGAACTGTGATCCCATGTTCAATACACTTATGGAATTTTGTTCATGGATTAATGGTATTTTCAATATGAATCACTAAATTTCTTTATCTCTTTATCATTTCTTTTACTCTTGCAGATAGTCTTTCTTTCCCTTCCCTTCCCTTTCCTTTCTTTCCCAGATATTCTAGTAGCATAGGTTTATTATAGCAAAACGTTCTACACTCTGATCAGGACACCAAATAAATCAACAAATGAATAGATCTTCCACCACAGTTTATACAATGATATAAAAAACGGAGTTGAGTAGTTCCTTGAAGAAGTTTCCAAGTATCATTTATGCATGTGTTTTTCATGATTTGTGAGGCATCACTAGATAGAGAGCATTGCCAAATTTGCTTACTAAAGTGGAAAGGAAGCTTGAAGCATAGGTCCATCAGATCTCTTTTGTTGTTCCCTTAGCACACACAATTCTTTAGGACTTTCCATTCATAAACTGGAAGCTTACCTGAGTTGGGTCTTGTCCTGACTTCAAAATTCCCTTCTTTAAGACTCATGTTAATTTCATTATATCCTTGAGCACAAGATACAACATTATGTTTCCTTGTGATCTTTTTTCATTTTAATTGTATGATCATTTTCTTTTTTTCTGTCATATTTGCTCCTTTTAATTATAGTTCTATGTAACAATGATTAAATATGATCATGTGATATAGTCATTATTAGGATTTCTTAAAACTCCTATGTAAAAGAAATTAGGCCATTAATTTATATTTATTCTCAGGAAATTTCTTAGAATATATATGTAAATTTACCACATGTTTTGCCAAAACATCAGTAGAATAGTTCATAATTCAGCTGCAATTATTTTTTTCTGTGAAACATCTTGAATTGGACAACCATGATCTATATACCTCTCAGCAGCTCCTGCTAAGATGACCATTGAGTTTTGTTTACAGTGATCAAACACTATCTCACTTAATTTCCAAAGTCTTCTATATTCCCTGCAAACCAACATGGTCATGTTCTGATTTTTATTTTGTTTTGTGTGATTTGGTTTTGTTGTTGTTGTTGTTGTTTTATTTTGTTTTGTTTTGCTTTTGAGGTGGGATTTGTCTTGAATTTTTCCTGCTTTAAACTTTTTTTCTTATCCATTTACATTCCAATCATTGCCTCCCCAGTCCTCCTCTCCCTTTCCTCTGAGAAGGTGCTCCCCACACTAGGTTTTTCCCCCTTCCTGGGACCTCAAATCTCTTGAGGATTAAGCATATCTTCTCCTAAGAGGTCAGACCAGGCAGACCTCTGCTATATATGTGGCCAGGAACTCTGACTGCCCTGTGTATTCTCTTGCTTGGTATCTCAATCTCTGGGAGCTCCCTGGGGTCTGGGTAAGTTGAGACTGCTGGTCTTCCTATAGGGTTGTACTTTCTTTCAGCTTTTTCAATCTTTCCCATAATTCAACCATAGGAATTCCCAACTTCTGTCCAATGGTTGGGTGTAAATATCTGGATCTCTCTCAGTCAGCTGCTGGTAGGGCCTCTGAGAGGACAGCCATGCAAGGCTCCTGTCTGTAACCACATAACAGTATCAGTAATAGTGTCAGGCCTTGTTGCACCCCCTTTCCCCCATGAGATGGATATCAAGTTGGCCAATCATTACACCACTCCTTCAGTCTCTTCTCCATTTCTGTCCCTTCAGTTCTTTTAGACAGGAACAATTCTGGGTCAGAAATTTTGATTGTGGGTTAATAACTCTGTCCCTCCACTTGAGGCCCCATCTTTCTACTGGAGGTAGACTCTTGAATTTCCCTTTCTGCAATTTATAAATCAATCAAAATATAAAGATTTTTTTTGTTTTGTTCTTTTGGTCCTGCTTTTATTTATGTATGTGTTTTGTGACCCATTGGACTTAAAAAGGGACTATCTGACTGTGAAGCTATCAACTGAAACATGGACAGATCAATGTGGCTATATCCTGGAGAGAATAAAGAACAAAATAAAGCAAAAATCATACAGAAAGGAAAACTTTAAAAAAAAAAAAAAGGAATGGCAT
Organism: Mastomys natalensis; assembly: GCA_021653895.1. Classification (NCBI taxonomy): domain Eukaryota; kingdom Metazoa; phylum Chordata; class Mammalia; order Rodentia; family Muridae; genus Mastomys; species Mastomys natalensis. The sequence continues at coordinate 648,128 of JAJTUV010000861.1, read as the reverse complement.
GTGGTTGGGATGGGATAAAAAGTGATATCAACAGCATGCATTATATATGTAGATAAAGAGCCCAACAAAGATTAAATTTAAAAAGCATAAACTGACAATTATGAGACACGTGCTTATGAGACTACACAGATAATTTACAGCTATATGAGGAAAACACGAGAGAGATAAACACTCTAGTAAATTGACTTAATTCTGTCTGAAAGAAAGGTATTGTGACAATACCTTGGCAGTTCATATTCTAAGGAAAAGATGTCCTAAGAAACTGAAAAAGGTCTCTGGAAACTTTAATTACATGACCTCAGTCTGATTTTATGTGTCTTCCTGGTCCTCTGCTCTGTGTGCTCTTTGTAAAGGTTTCATCAGGAAAACATCGAAAGTCTAGCTAGTATTTCAAATTATTTTTATAGACTTTCTGCATCTTATGAAGTTTAATATTTACTTTCAATTTTCCTTCATACTTTAGGGATATTTGCAAGTTAAAAGAAAAAATTGTAGAGAAATTTTAATCTAGCAACATGTTTGCTCTGGCAAGGAATAACATCCAAAGACCTTCTAGGTATTTAATCCCTCTATCTGGACTACACAATTTTCTATGGCTGGAATAGAGACATGCCCTTAGTACACAACTTTAATCCCAAACAAATAAGTATACTTGAAGGGGCAGACACAGTGACAAATCAGAGAGGAACTTGACAGAATGTTTCAGAGATAGAATATGCCCAACTCTTTTTTTTTTTTAATTTATTTTTTTTATTGGAAATTTTTTTACATTTCAGATATTCTCTCCTTACTCCATTTCCCCCCTCCCTCCCAGGAACTCACTATCCCTTCCCCCATTCTCATGCCTCCACGTTGGTGTACCCCCACACGCCCTCCCCCGTACCTCACTTCCCCACGCTCGAATATCCCCCCCCGCCCACGATGTCCAGCCTTCATGGGACCAAGGATCTCTTCTCCCACTTATATATAGCTCCCTTGCATATATAGCTGGAGCCATGGGTCCCTCCCTAAGCGCTCCCAGTCTGGCGGTTCCTCAGAAAATTGGACATATCACTACCTGAGGACCCAGCTATACCATTCCTGGGTATATATCCAGAAGATGCTCTAACACATAACAAGGACGTATGCTCCACTATGTTATAGCAGCTTTATTTATAATAGCCAGAAACTGGAAAGAACCCAGATGCCCTTCAACAGAGGAATGGATACAAAAAATGTGGTACATTTATACAATGGAATATTACTCAGCTATTAAAAACAATGAATTTGATAAATTCTTATATAAATGGATGGAACTAGAAAATATCATCTTGAGTGAAGTAACCCAATCACAAAAGAATATACATGGTATTCACTCACTGATTATTGGATTTTAGCCCAGAAGCCTGAAATACCCAAGATTCAACTCACAGACCACATAAAGCTTGTGAAGAATGATGACCAAGTAGGGGGAGCTTCAGTCCTTCTTAGAAGGAGTAACAAAATACTCAAGGGTGCAAATATGGAGACACAGTGCAGGACAGAAACTGAAGGAGAGACAGACCATTCCACCTGGATATCCATCCTATGTGCAGTCACCAAAGGTAGAGGTTGATGTGGATATCAGGATGTACATGCTGACAGGAGCCTGATATAGCTGTCTCCTTAGAAGTCTGCAAGAGTCTGACATACTCAGAGGCAGAAACTCACAGCTAACCATTAAACTGATCATGGAGTTCCCAATGGAGAAGATAGAGTGAAGGCTGAAGGAGTTGAGAGGATTCGTGACACCATGAGGAAAGCAACAATCCCAACCAACCAGAGCCCCCAGGGTCTATGCCCAACTCTTATGAGTACAGACACGACAGAGCAGATCAGAAGAAAGAGCAGCTCAGTTAGTGCAGTTCAGTGGAGTTCACTCAATGCAGTAGAGTTCAGTTAAGGTCAGTTTCCTGTAGATTCATACAGTTCAATTAAATACAGTTGAGATTGGTTGAGTTGATGCAGTTTACTTCACTTCTGGTAAGTTTGTGAGGTTTGTGCAGTGCAGGTCTTCAGTGGCAGGTGAAGCCATAGGATAAACAAGAATCAGAAGATTAAAAAGATTGTCAGGACAAGCAGGTCAATTCAGTGAGAAGCAGAGAGCAGCCAGTTTGTATAAATCAACTTAGAAAGATGATAGGGCCAGAACAGCTGAGTTAAACTAGCCAGCCATAGTTCAGAAACAGCTAGAAAGAGTGAACTTACTCAGCAGTAAGCCTCTGAGATGTCAATTTCATCTGAGGAAATAAAATTACTTTTACAAAAAATTTTAAAAATTATAAATCTGGAGCTGGAGAAACCACAAATTCTCTAAAATTTATATAATTTTAAAATTTATTTTTAATTCATATGTGTTTGTATATGTAGTATGTGTGAATATGCACACGATTGCAAAAAATCCACAGAGGACAGACACGGATGTTTCATTCTCTGGAGCTGAAGTTGCAGGTGACTGTGAGGCACAGTACATGGTTATTAGGATAGAGCCTGAGGCCCCTAGAAGAGAAGTATGCACTCTGAATCACTGAGCCAACTATTCTTCCCCTAATTTACATAAAGACAGGATAAGAGCATCTTTCTAGCAATCATACATAATGGAAAAAGTGGTATTGGAAATCATCTATTGTATTTTCTATCAATAATTTATCGTGTTCCAAGGTGGTTTGAAGAATAAAAAGATGAAGACGAAACATTAAGCCTTTCATCACTACTATATACAAGAATTTTAAGCAATTTTTATAATAGAATATTTCTTTATGCCAAGGTACATTCTACTTCCCATACTGCAGGCCCCTGAATTCTATTCCATTAATCTCTGCCTCTAATGTAACTATACATGGCATATTAAAGCGTTTCTCTTCCATAGAATCATACATATGTAGGAAAAGACAAATAAAATCTGTTCTCTTTTCCATTATTTTGGTTAAGCCTAAGAAATGACTTAATAAAAACAAATTAAACACAGAAAAATATAAAAATACACTTAATATTAGTTATATAAACCTTCGAAGCATTTTTGAAGAAAGCAATGTCTCAGTGACATAAACAAATATTTTTATCCTGAATTTGACCAAACAGGAAATTGTAAAAATCTAATGAAACAAAGTGGCCTAAGCCTGGGTAAGAAACTGGTTAAAATAATAAGTGTAAATGAATTTCTTACAGCCTGAAATCTCATGCTGGAGATAAGAATTGTACTGTGTTATTAGAATTACAGGAAACAGTTGTGCATATGAAAATTTTCTCTCCCTTAAGTAGAATAAAATTAAAACTAAATTTCCTGTAATTGTTCTATTTTTGTTTGTATTATTTCAAAATATTTCTTGTATCACAGTTAACAGTTTTGTGTAGAATGTTTCTTCAGCATAAAATCCAGTAGATACAGCAGAGGGATAGTGAAATCTCCTTGTGCTTTAACTTACCTACTGATTTTTTTATTTCAAAACAATCAATATATCATGCAATAGAATATGGAATTACTTTTTTATCCATAACTGTCTATGCAGACATATTTTAGTACAAAATAACCTGTGTTATAATTTTTGGACATGAATATCATAATCATGCTAAACAGTATGAAACAATATTCTAAATTAGAAATATATATGAACTTTTGAATTCTGTACTGAGTAAAGAGGAATGCAACAATATTTAGCAGACAACGTTATCTTTTTCTTTACAGTTTACAGAGATATGGTTTATGTTTATCATTTACTTTATGTAAAAGAGATAGTGTAAAATATACCAGTAATCATACAATACTTTCATTTCCTTTGTGTTAGGCAGAAAGAGCATAAGAACCATCTAAAGAACATTTAAAAAAATTATAGAGTACAATAATTTTCATTTGCTAAAAGAAGTTGTTTTTAAATCACAGACATACTCATTTTTTTTCCTTGGAGTTTTAAATCCTAACTCATTACCTTGTTTGATTTTTTGGCATAAATATTTAAACTAAAACATGTTAACAAATTTTGTTCTATTTTATTTACATATAAAAAAATTCTTTTCATAATATGCATTTTTAGAAACATTTTTTCTAATCTACTATATTGCTTCAAATATGCTAGAAAATGTGTACAAAGACATTTAAGAATCCATTAACATTCTTTATTACTTTAAGTGTGAATTAATTATTACTTTTAGGTTAATGACATCATCATTACTTAAATAATGTTAAATATTTTAATACAAAATTGAACATGGAGATAGATATCTGTAATTATATGAAAGTCTTATTATAGTGGATTTAAACTTATACATAAAAGGGACAGAGCGGGGACTCTTAGTTGAAAATACTCCCCCTGAACACCTATGCTCCAGTGTCATTCCCTTCCCCACATCCTGCCTTTTTGTGTTTATAACCCCTGTGTGAATAAGTAAATTACAGTGTGATTTAAATAATTAAATAAATTTAAAAAAAGAAAGAAAATTTAAAAAAAGAAAATACTCCACTTACTGTAAATAAGCATGCTTTATTTCTTTGTACTTGCTTTTCTTTCTCTTAATCCTCACCTTTAAAATCTTTATTCTATTGAATTCTTATTGATTCTTTGCAAATTTCACATCACTAATCCCACTCATCTGCCAGTCTCTTCATATCCACTCTTTGTCTCTGCAAACCCCCCTGCTGGAAAGAAATCTCATTGTGGAAGTAGTAGTGTCTCACAATATTAATGAAAAACACTGTTAATAAACTCATGAAAATGAAAAAATTCACTAATTAGAATTTCAAGTAAAGGGAAAGTATAGATTTCTTTCTGTTTTGTAAGAGTTAAAGGAACTATTTGCATGCTTCAAATTTAGCACAATGATGCTTAGTGCTTAGAATTATTTAGCAAATCCTGGACTCAACATAGTTTCAGAACATGGAATTGAATCATAAAATTTCACAGCCATTTAAATTTAGCCTCATTGCTGATTATGTTATCTTTCTTACAAATTACCATGATTACGTCTGAACATTTGAGATATGAGAATTTCTTTTCTACTTTTAGTATGGGGATTAGAATAATTTCTAGTTGAAAATTACACATAATGATGTTGATAAGATCTGATTATCTAACATGCTTATTTCTTCCTAGTTAGAGCCTGGACCATTATAGGATCTGATGAGACTTTAATTAGAATTACATTTATCTCAGCAACAAAGATGCCAGGGACTCCCATATAAGCAGTTCATGAAAATTTGCTATTGTTGGGAAGTAAATATTTAATATAACAAATATACGAATTTTGAAAATATTTCTTGTTTTTCTTGTTCTACATTAAAATTCACCTAAAATACTGTCAATGAAATAAAAGAGAAATATATTCACACTGGTACCTAAAATCTCTGGAACCAAACTTCTACTTGTAAAACTGACACATAGACGTTAACATTGTGATGAAAATGAAGAAAAGAATGTATTATTCACAAATTTTACTCTCATAGTCAAACTAGTTTTGTTACTATTATAGAATCTAATTTCTCCTATTGCATGTGCTCTAGTTATGTAGATCCTTGCAGTAACCCTCGATCTTAGCAAAAAGCTGAAAAACAATGAACCTGCCAGTGTGCTTTCAAATTTATAGCATATTATTGATTTCTATTTTTAGTTTGTAAAATAAAGGATAATTTAGGTATACCACAAATGTTTTAACTATCAATTAAATAGCAGAGGTTTGTAGTAAAACAAAATAAAAAATACAAACAACCCTGAAGTGTTATAGAAAATATTCAAGAAGTAGCAAGACTACTCAATTAGTGGAACATTGCTCATAAGAACAGGTGTGAGGGTTGTGTGTTCACAGGTGGTTAACTAGCGCTGCTCCAAATTTTCATGCTTTCGAACACAATCCCTTTTTCTAGGTAACGACTGTATAATTCATTACAGATGAAAACTGATTCCTGGGAAAAATGTTTGGCTTATTCCAGTTTTCTTGGAATGAATATATTTATAGGGGTATCCATGTATTTCTTTTTTTTAAATTAATTAATTTATTTAATTATTTAAATCACACTGTAATTTACTTATTCACACAGGGGTTATAAACACAAAAAAGGCAGGATGTGGGGAAGGGAATGACACTGGAGCATAGGTGTTCAGGGGGAGTAAGGATACCATTCAGAACAGGGTATCAGCTGGGAGAAGGTTCAGGGGACAGGTCACTATGACTCTGCCTATGATTCATTATCTAAGTTGGTACTGTCCGCCGAGGCTGCCTATTTATAAGATCTATAAATACTCAGGCTGGTAAATTTCCACAGAAGCTGCCTGTTTACAATAGCTTATAGCCTGCTGTTTCAGTGTTTTTCCACAGAGACCCAAGACTTTGTGTTAGGCCTATTGCTGATTTTAGGCCTATGGCTGATTTTAGGCCTTCAGTGTATAAGCAAGGCTTTCCCTGACATCCCCTCCCTTCTCTACGTATAGAGGGACCTTGGCGATTCTAATCTTAGAGGCCTGACCTCCAATAATTGAAGGGGACCTTGTAATGGCTCCGGTCCTCCTGTCGTTGTCCATTGAGGCATGAGGGCCATACCCATCCTGATGTCTTTTTCCTGGAGAAGTCAAGTTAATATTACATAAATTTCTATCAAAGAAAAATGCATTTTTAGCAATAACCTGTTTAAAATTTTCAGAGACAGAGCTTTCTTTCCTAAACTTTTATTGAAAATTACATTGGGATCTTAGTATAAAAGACATTTTACTTTATCTATATAAAATATCTCAATGGAGAAAACTTTGCACACACACACACACACACACACACACACACTCACAACATCTAAGCTTTCCAATATATTAACATCGATTATGAACCATATACTAGTGTTGGGATCCAGTGATAACATGAGAAATATTTTGAGGTACTTTGTGAAGTTTGAGTAGTTGAGTAGTTTATGTTACATAACACACATGAAAGAACAAAACTTGTCCACTCCATTACATCTAAAAGGGTTAGTAATCTTTATGACATATGTAAAATAAATCACCTTGCCTTTGTTTTTATTTTATTTTTGAAAAATATAATTAGGCTGGGCTTGGTAGCACATATCCTTTATCCCAACATTAAGGAGGCATAGATAAATAGAGTTCTGAACATTCAAGAATAGCACAGTGTGTAAAGTTAGCTGGAAGTCATCTGGAGCTACACAATACACCTAATCAAAACAAATAATAACAAAATATATAAATATAGTTGATTTTAAAAAGCATAATATGCAAAGTTTTACTGTATCACAAATGAATTATGATTTTCAAATTAGGGTAAACAAAACTCACAAACTTTTATGATTCCTTTCTTTCTTTCTTTCTTTCTTTCTTTCTTTCTTTCTTTCTTTCTTTTTCTTTCTTTCTTTCTTTCTTTCTTTCTTTCTTTCTTTCTTTCTTTCTTTCTTTCTTTCTGGAACTTCCTGTGTAGATCAGGCTAGTCTTGAACTCATAGAGATTCTCCTACCTCTACCTCTCAAGTGCTAGGAATAAAGGAATATGCCACAATTCCTGCTCAATATTCATAATTTATTAATACTAGTTTTAATTGAAAGTTACAATTTAAATTGTCTAGAGTATAGCAAGACTTATATATCAGATATTTACCTATATTCTACAGGAAGCAATGAAAGACGCCATAAAATTTTAAAATCCTATCAAATGGGTTGACTCTAGTCTTGTTGACAATGATCAATAATTTTGTTTGATGATATATATTGTAAATGACATTTGTATTAAAATAGTGACAGCATTTAAGATCAGAAGTGTGGTTATGATTTATATTATTTACTAGGCAAATTTAATCAAATGTGTTTAAATATTCTGTTACACTTTCTTTATTTTTTGTTATATAGTACTTGATTTAAAAATTAAATGTTCACATCAAGAATGACAAGGCCTTTGTAGTTCTATTCAGTCATGTTCCCTATGAACAATGACTGACATGGCAATCTATAACTAAGAGTGATACTTATCTCATTGTATTAAAAAGAAGCTATCTAATTGATTATAGCCTAGTGAGGTCATGGGTCCTAGAAGAGAACCTACTACTGTTACATTTCTAAACGAGCATAATTCCTCACTGTATTCTAGTTGTTTTATCATTATACTCACAGATAATTGTAACTCTAAACCTTTATCAATAGAAGAGTAACTTTTTAGCAGATAGAGACAATTATTGAGAGCTACAATTGTTCAAAATAAAGAGAACAACTGATTATGAGATGTTCAGACACATTTGATAAATTTATAACATAATCCACACACCTACAGGTCAGGCATTTTCATGGAAAAGGGGATAAAAAGATGCTGAGACAGAGGAGTAGGAAGTCTATGTGAGATTGTGTCTTATTTAATGAATGACAGGGAAGTTTCATCCACAATATTTCAACATATTAGCTCACCCTATGTCAGATACTGTGATTGATAAGACCAACAGATATCACAACATGGAATTTGGAATGTTCATAGGGCCCTACCCCTAGACAATGAGATACTCACAAGTAACAAATGCTAACAGAAGAATAATTAGTCTTCCTAAAAATAGAGAACCCTAATTTGATATCCAATAACAAGCATTCTGTCATGAAATCATATATATGCAAGCAACAACAAATTCAAATAGGTTGCATTTGTACATTTATGCATCCATATATACACTCCAATAACAATTAAAGAAAAAGAGATCATGAAATTGATTGGCAGTGAAGATATACGTAACAGGGGTTGGAAAATGGGAGATATAGTTACATTTAAGTAATGAAAAAGTAAATACAAATAAATAGTGTTCTTAAGATGGGAGTAGGAGGGGGGGGAGCCCTCTAGAAAGTACCAGAGGCATAGGACATGAGAGACTCTCAGGACATAAAGAAAGGGACCTTAGATGAAATGCTCAACAGTGGGGAGGGAACTCATAGAGTTCACCTCCAGTAGAAAGACAGCATCAAGTGGAGTGATAGGGTTGCCATCCCATAGTCAAAAAGTCTGACCCAGAATTGTTCCCGTCTAAAAGAACTGCAGGGACAAAAATGGAGAAACTGAGGGAAAGGAGGTTCAGTGATGGCCCAACTTGGGATACATCTCAAGGGGAGTCACTAAGCCTAACACTGCTACTTATGCTATGATGTGCTTACAGACAAAAACCTAGCATAGCTGCCCTCCAAGAGGCCCAACATGCAGCTGACTGAGACAGATGCAGATACTTATATCCAACCATTGGACTGAGGTCAGAGACTCCTGTGGTTGAATTACCAAAAGGCTGGAAGAAGTTGAGGAGGAGAGCGACACCGTCGAAGACCAGCAGTTTCACAAAAACTGGACCCCTGAGATCTCTCAGATACTGAACCACCAACCAGGCAGCACACATGAATTGGTCAGAGTCCTCCCAACACATATATAGCAGAGGACTGCTGTGTCTGGCCTCAGTTGGAAAAGATGAACCTAACTCTCTAGAGACTTGAGGCCCCAGGAAGTAGGAAGGCCTTTTGGTGGGGGTGCATCCCCTTGGAGAAAGAGGGAAGGAGGAATGAGATATGGAACTGTAGGAGGGGTACCAGGAGGGGGCTCTAATGGCAGGACTGTAAATAGATAAATATAAGAATAAAAAAATAGATTAAAATTAAATAACAGATATTTAGTTTATCTTTTCATAGCCTTTGAAAAATAGAAAACATTTGATATATTTAACTATTCATACCTTGTATTTTTTTTATAGATTCTCATTTTATGCTACTATTTTATAGCTAGATGTTTAAACTGCTTATAAAGATTTGTGTTAGATATGTATATTTTATCTAAATATTTGAATAGAGTTATTTGGTTGTTTGTTATATTAACAAATCTTAATACCTCACATTTAAACTAGAGTGTGTAATCTCTCGGTCTACTCTTAAAATTATTAAAACGCCTTCTATCTGATTTGAATATTTACTTAGTTTGCCCTAGAAATGAAAAATTATTTGCATAATTAATGTATTTTAAATGTTTAACAACAAAAATGTAGAGAAAATATGACAAAGGAGAGCTGGATTTTTATTATCAGTTTCTTTTAAATAGCATTACATTCACTATCTTTTAAAATAAACTTTAATTGCTTTTTTCTTCTTACTGAATAATAATCTGTATTCAGAAACAAGTTGTTTCTGGGATAGAAAAAAAATTGTCAAATGAATATGCTTCTTCCTGGAAGGGATGGTGTGAGTACATCCGAACTTAAATTTACATAGTGATTAAATGAAATTCTCTTTAAACAGTATTTGCAATTACAGTTTCTTCTAAAAATGAAATATCAGTAATTTAAGTGAAGAACAATATACTAGCCACTTTAACCAGAAGAGATTTCATGAATATTTATTAAGAATCTACACTTTCACATAAAATTTTGGAAATTATTTGGGTTGTAGGATTTTTTTTTTTTAATAAACAAGAATCTGAAAAGTGTATCAACTTGAAATGCTTTTTGTGTGTTGATAGTTTATAAAATTAAGAAATGTTAGTTTGAAGTGAAATGAAGTATATTTTATGAAGTAAATAATTTGGAATCAAGAAGAATTACTCTTTTGTTTTCAGTTTACATATAAAGATTAAATATATAATTTATTTTAAAATAGAAATATTTTGATGGCTAGTAGTAAGTATATACATTCTAATTCATTTAAATTCCTTTTCTCAATGAAGTCATTTGCTCACATAGCACAGTGTTTTGTAGTGAGAAAGAATGGGCTATTCAATAGAGATTGGGTTATTCTTAATATATGATGATGGTTATTACTAATATACAGTCTCATAGGTCAGTCCTGTCTCAAAATCCTACTCTTCTACTTGTATCTACCAAATCCTGAGACTACACTTATGTGTCTTCACAAATAAGGAAAACGGTTAAATTGATAATGCATTAAAAATAATCACTAAAGGATCATTTGATGGATGCACTAGAAATGCATTCTGATTAACAAACAAGTTTGAAAAAAAAAACACAGAAAAAGGTAAGAATATGTACTCAGACATAGTGATTCAAGTATAAAATATACAGTGGCAATGATGGAGAAATGTGCCAGCAAATAAAATGTAGTGGACTTGTTCTTAATCCTAAGGAATAAATACAACTAAACAGAAAGCTGTAGAGATCATCATCATGTCCACCATGCTAGAAATGTCTGCCTGATGTGGATTGGGAGACAACTTCTGTGTGAAACATAAAATAGACAACAGTTTAGTATAATGATACTTTTTCACTTACATATAAAAGAATTTTCAGTTTCTGTTCTACGATTTGTCCCTGTATTTTCTTTAAACACGAGCAATGTCCTTCTTAAATTTGTATAGAAATAGCCAGGACAAAGGTGCATTCTTCTGAGGCAGAACTGTGATTGAAAATTTACTCACTGTTCTTCCAGCATGTCTTATTTTCATCCTTACCCTCCTGATATTAAAGAGATGAAGAGATCATTTTTGTTTTTCCTTTTATAGTTGCAAATACTGTGAAAAATCTCTCTTCATTTCTTCATTAATATGTCAAATTTTGAAAAGTTTTACTAAGATTTGTTTTTACTATTATTGAAGGTCGTTATAATTTTCTTAATAGAAATCTGGTAGGTTTACAGTTAAAAAATTTGATATATTTTAGCGAATATCTGTTCCTAAATGATGTAGAATATATTTGAACACATGAGCTCTGATTTGTATTTATAAGAAAGTAATTAAGACATTAGGGAAAAAACATGTTTGTGTATTACATAGAGCATTTAATTCACTATTGTTTTGTTGACATTTTTCTTTTATCCATAAGTTTATCCTATTCTTTTTGAAATACTGTCCAGAAAATTTATTTTACTAGACAATAGTAGAATGTACTCCAAAGGAATTAGCATGTCCTTTAGTAAAGTGTAGTAAAATGTGGTATGTAAAACAGGTACTATATAAGTATCATATCATACAATGTACTAGTATTTATTCCGACCATGTGTTATGGCATTGTTAGGAGGTATGGCCTTGTTGGAGTAGGTGTATCACTGTGGGTGTGGGCTTTAATACCTTCATCGTAGCTGCCTGGAAGTGAGTATTCTGCTAGCGGCCTTCAGATAAAGATGTAGAGCTCTCAGCTCCTCCTGCACCATACCTGCCTGGATACTGCCATGTTCCTGCCTAGATGATAGTGGACTGAACCTCTGAACCTGTAAGCCAGACCCAATTAAATATTGTCCTTATAAGAGTTGCCTTGGTCATGGTGCCTGTTCACAGCAGTAAAACTCTAACTAAAACAGCTTCATATTAACTCCGGGAATCTGTTCTCATCTTCTAGCTCCTTTTAATTCTCTGGCTTGTTTTGTCTTTACTTGTGTTTAATTCTTTTTCACTAAAACCTGTTTCTGGCCGGGCGGTGTGGCGCACGCCTTTAATCCCAGCACTTGGGAGGCAGAGGCAGGCAGATTTCTGAGTTCGAGGCCAACCTGGTCTACAGAGTGAGTTCCAGGACAGCCCGGGCTACACAGAGAAACCCTGTCTCGAAAAACCATAAAAAAACAAAAAAAAAAAAAAAAAAAAAACAAAACTGTTTCTGTAAAACTGTCCTGGCAAAAACTGCCTCTCAACTATTTTCTCTCTATTTCTCACTCTTTTGGTGTTGCTCTATTAAGTCACCTCTCTTTGCTATCTGTTCTTCTGAGGGTTTTGTGTGTTTTCTCTGTTTCATTCTGTCAAATCATGATCTGATTTGTCATTTCTCTGCCTATAAATTAGACTTCAATTTTAAGCATGGCTGCTTCTTTCAACAAACTTATCTTACCTTCATGGTTTGGCATGACAAGTCTATCTGTATTCCATCCAGAGGATTAAAGCTGTGTATTCCAGAAGAATCACATTGACCTAGAAGGTCTTTGGATGTGACCCCTTGCCATAGCAAGATTTTATGTACATGCATGCATGCATATGTAAAAGTGCTCTTTCTCTATTGCATGGGTGCATATATGTGTAGGTCAAAGTAAAACCTCAGATTTAAGTATTCAAGTACTTTCTACCATTTTTCCTAAGACACAATCATTTTTCATCCTGGAACTTTACCAGATAGACTAGTCAAGGTGGTCAGGACAGTTCAGGAAACTAAGTTTTTCCACTTCCTACTTTTTGAATTATGATTATGCAAAGACAGCATTATTTTTTGGTGAGTTTTGTGAAGTCATCTCAGGTCATCACACTTGCAAGAGATGTCTTCTATTTACTAAACTTATATTTACTTCACTATGTTACAATGGTTATTATTGACTGCCAATTTGGCAGGACGTAGCATCATTTAGTAGATAAATTTTTGAATATTTACTCAAGAAATTCTAGATTTGATTATTGAAGGTAGGAAGACAGATGGCAAATATTGTTGGCAGCATTCCTTTGGAGGGATCTCAGACTGAAGAAAAAGTAAAGAGTGAGTTGAAAACCAAAATCAATTACAACCTCTATTTCCTAAATGCAGACGGAATGTAGCAATGTGTCATAACTTCCTTCCCTAGACTAGTACTATAGACATGCAAGCTAAAAGAAATTGTCCCTTCTTGAAGAATGAGAAATTTGTGAGGTATTCTCATATATCAATGAAAACAGATTCAAATATTAAAGTCTACAGTTAAATAGAGTGGTTAGTGTGATAAACCTATGGTTTATAGGTCTTTGAAACTAGTTTGAAGAAGAAATATGGAACAATTTGGAGCATTAGAATAGAAAGTCAGAGGATGCAAAACAAGTGAATAATGAGTCAATTTGGAGAAAGATTAGAAGACCACAGTACCATAAGAAATATCTATCATTAAGACATTTCTCATGAAGTTAATAGAGAGATGATAGATAGATAGATAGATAGATAGATAGATAGATAGATAGATAGATAGACAAATTAAATGTTATCCATGTGAAATTCTGGCAAGAAATGTGACCACAATTTATGCATGATCTAAAAACCTGAGTGATACTGAACTCAAAAGGAGTAAATTAATTTGTTCAGTGGAAATAATTTTAAACCAAAATAGCACTCAGGATGAGTAAAGGTTAATGCTATTATTGTTATCTAGCATTACAATAAAATGCATAAATATATATAAATTCTTCCTTATTCTCCAAATTGTGTGTGTGTGCATGTGCCTGTGCCTGTGCCTGTGCATTTGTATGTGTATGTGTTTGTGTGTGGTGTTATATTTATAGCTGTGCATGTGTGTATGCGTGCATAGAGGCCAGAGAAACATGTTGAGTGCCTTGCTCTATAACTCTATAATTATCCCTTGAGATAGAGTCTCTCAGTGAACCGGACATTCAATATATTCAAGCTATGCTGGTTGGGCAGCAAGTCATCAGTCATAAATAATCTTCCTGTCTCCTGTGTTCTACTCCCGAGTGCTAAGATTATAGGAGTGCACAGCCATGCTTTATAATTTTATATGTATGCTGAGAATCAAAGTTCATATGCTTATGCTTGAGCATTAATCACTCTTACCCACTAAGCCATCTCTCCCCAGGCCCTAAGGAGGAAATTTAAAGTTATAGACAAGACAGGTGATAAGAAAGAAGCTGTGACTCTTAAAGAGATATTAGCATTATTAACCAGAAACCTCCTGCTCTTCTCTGCAACATGAAGATTGCTCTGAGAGGAGGATTGCACCCAATGAGTGATTCATGCTGTGAAAATGCAAATGAATCTCACCAGTGTTTAAACTGAGGATGCTTCTAAAAGGGATTCTTGCTTCAAACAACCATCCCTAATTTTTTTCCAAAAGGTCCTGGTGAAGGATACATGAATGAACACAACAGTTGTTCAAGGCAAGAATATTAATCAGATCTCAAGCTGGAAGCAGAACTCAGCAGTTTGATACCTATTTCAGTATTTTAGTAGCATGGTAGTTGAAGCAGTAGTGGGATGTAGTTTTGTACTAGATTGCTAGAAGGCAGTTGAGAAAAATAAATGGATGACAGCTTTTTGTTTAAAGGACATCATGGTAGGCCATTATATGACTCAGAGAAGGCTAAACCTAAGAACAATGAAGATGGTCATTATAATCACTATGTCAGTTACATTATAGTGAAATCCTCATTCTTGGTACCATTTTTAGTATTAATGTTATTAACATTACTTGATAAAACAATCTAACAAAAGAAACTTATAGGAGAGAGGTTCATATGGCTTACAATTCTAGGCTATAATAAATCATTGCATGGATGTGACAAGAGGCAGAAGTTTGAGATATCTAGTAACATCACATCCACAATCGAGGGCAGAAAGAAATAAATTTACTTAGGCTACTTGCATAGTCACTTACTATTTGTTCCCAGTTTTCTCCTTTCTAATACAACTCAGTATTCCCTGACTCCCATAGTGACATTAAAATAATGACAATAATGTCTCCCATAGTGGACTGTGACTTCCCATATGAATTAACAACCAAACAATCTTCAAAACCAACCTTTATTGACACACTTTCTACAACAAGGGCACACCTGCTCCTACAAGGCAACATCTTTAAATTGTGCCACTCTTTATGAGCTTATGAGGACCATATTTTTAAAACCACCAAAGCTATGTCACTGTATTTTTGAGTATATTACTTGTTTTTCTGTGTTTGTGCCAATGAAAGAAAGAGAAGGAAAAAGTAGGATAGGAGAAAACAGTAAGTGTGAAGTAATGAGCTCTGACAATTGCTGGTTACTTACATTTGCCTTAAAGTTGTCTGTCCCAAAGCTAGTAGGACTCAATTGATTTTAACTCTTATGCGAAGTCACCGTTCACTATGTGAGACATCATTGGTTTATTGTGTGTATTATGAATGAGACAAGTGCGAATTTTTTGCAAACTGTGCCTTTGTTCCTTGTTCTTGCAACAAACTTAGTTCCCACCCACTAAAATTGCATAAAGGCTTACTGTCACCTAGAAATCTAACTTCCTTCATATTATTTTTAGATATTTTATAAGTGATATCACATAATGATAACCACTTTGATAATTTTATATAGTAGAGTTGACAGATTTTTGAACAATGCCTTGATAATATGACCTAATAGAACAGTTTATCTTTAGTTAACTATATAATAATATATTTTGTATAAACTAGTGTTATGGGAATATAGCAAAACATACAATCTTCAACTTGCTTTGGTTTGATTAGTTTCAGAAAAAACTTTTTAACGAAAGCAAAATTTAAAGAATAAATTAATGACCCAGTTTTCTTGAAATTCTTTTATCAGCAAAAATGCCTCGATTCTTGTAGAAGGCATATTGTTTTCAGAGGTGTCTATGATTTAAAATAGTCAGAAGAAATAGCGTTATTGAATGTTTGATTAATGTCAGTTTTAATGTCAGTATCTTAACCTGAGGGAAAATAGGAATCTCATTTAAAAGTGTCCCATTTCATCCTGTATATATTTACACATAATCTACCCACATTTTACATTATAGGAAGACAGATTTTTCCCTTTTCATTCCGATTGTGTATGTTATCTAAGAAATCTAATCTGCTAAGATTAGAAATGTATCTGAAAGCAAAAGCAAAACCTAACTTCTCATGAAGTTAAAGTTTAAATTTATTTGGCAAGTTTGCAGGGCAATTGTAACCTAGCTACAATTCAGTAATCCATGATATTCTATTTTCCAGTGAGTTCATCTCAACTCTAAATGTGTTGCTGAACTGATAGTGAAAACTACATGGAGAATACTTACTAGTCTCCAACTACCTCTGACAGAATGCCTTCTATTCCAATTTTTCATAGCCAATAAGCCAGAGTTAAGTAATGAGGTTTCCATTCATCTTTGTGGAAAATTGGGAAACGTCCTCCAGTCCAGGAAGAAGAACAAGACTCAGTCTAGTGGGAAATGCAAGTCCTGTCATACTTAATGCTGGATGTGTGATCATATCTACTTTAAACATGTCCATATTCTGAGACTGTCATCCTAAATTTAAAATAATAAAGCAGACAAAAAGTTTTCATAAATATTAGGCAGAAATTCCCTACATTACATATATATGAGAACTCATAAAGTGTAAACTTGTTTGAAAGGACTAATAATCTTCTACTGATTGGATATTTTTCTTTTGGTGAAATACTTAAGTATAGTCCTTAGTAGTTTTCAAGTATTGATTTTAATTGAGAGCATTATTTCATATCTTTTACTGTATGAAAGAAATTCATTCATGGAAAATAAAAATATTTCTATGAAATAAAATTCTTTTAAAATACTGGCACAAAGCATTTCTAATTATCTGACCAAAAGATGGTATTTGGAAAGGTATTTTACAGAAATCAAAACTCTTTCTCAAGGGTATGACATGCTAAAAATATTAAATCGACCTTAGGGATGTTAACAAAAGAAAACACTATACAAATTTTATATATTTTACATGACAATAGATCCTTCAGAAAGTGAATAAAAATAACAGAATATAGGGCATATTCCAAACATTGGTGGACACTGCCTGTATTGCATTCGGCTGAACTTAAACTTACAATAGTTCAAAAGTAACAAGAATATGTAAGGAATGTAGAAGAAAAGAAATTATGTGAAAGATTTATTATAAAAATATTTTTTTCAAATCTGAATCTCCATCAAATAGCTTCTCTTCCCCACAAAGCAAGCAACTTTCCTGTGGAAATTCCATTTGCTACATTCAAAAAATAAAAAGAGGTCTGGAGTAGCTACCTTTAGATCAAAGGGTTCTTTTGCCAGAGGCAGGTTTATGATAACACATTCTGATATTCCTCAGATAAGCACTGAGACAAATAAAGTATTCAAAAATACAAAAGTCCTACTTACAGTATTTCAAAATAGACATCATATTTCAAACTTAATTTGATATTGAAAAAATGGATAAGTCTGAGACATAGTTTCCGATGGAATTGTGAAGTCATATTGTTGACAAGAAATAAATCAAATTAAAGATGTATAATTAATACTAAAGTAAATATTAGAATAAAAATGTCTGTATGGACAGTCAGTGATGTTCCAGGAGTATTCACAATATACAATCCATTTTATGGTGTATGTGTGTGTGTGTTTTACTTATACATTATTTTAAACATTTTAAATTATATTTTATATTTTGATCAAAAGAAACAGTTATTAACCATCTAAAATGTGTTTCAAAGTATTGCATTATATAATGGAGTTGTAGTATTAATATCATTCATTAAATTTACAGTTCATAAGTTTGTTTTGATTTTAGAAATAGATATGTTATAAAAGTAAAACTTTTCAAAGAGAATTTTAATTGATATTACAACAACTGGTAAATATAATATCTTATTTAGAATAATGGGAGTAGGGAGTCCATGAGTATTAGTCCTTGACAATAACCATGTGCTGCTTGAATCCAGAGTTTGATTTGTGGTTACACATATTTGGATATGTCTTTTTGTGGCCCTTTCAGAGTAGAATTGTTAACCTTGCTTTATAGCATTTGAATGGGAACATTTAATTACAGCCATTGCCCCAGTCCCACAGGGCGTTGAACTGGGATCAGAAGATCTGGAAAAGAGAACTGGGGGACAGGGGTACACAAAGAACCATGGCTTGTCTAGAACATTTCAAACAGTTATTTTAATGTTTTCACGCAGGGGTTATAAACATATAGAGGCAGAATGTGGGGAGGGGGATGATGCAAGAGCGTAGGTTTTCTCAGGGGAAGTACAGATATCCTACAGAAGCAGGGTAGAACAGGTCACTATGACCTGTCTATGATTCATTTTACTTATCTAAGCTGGTACCCTCCACCAAGGCTACCTATCCACAAGACCTATGACTACTTGTTCTTATCTAAGATGGTATTTTCCACCAAGGCCACCTATCTACAAGATCTGTAGCTATCTGTTCTAGGGTTAGTGTTTTCCCACAGAGACCAAGACTTTGTGTTAGTAGGCATCTATGGTTGACTTAGGCCTATGGCTGACTTAGGCCTTCAGTGTATAAGCAAGGTTGCTCCCAACAGCCATAATTTGGGCATCTTTGGCTACTCACAAATTGTTTGCACTGTTCTTAAATCATTTTATCCTCTCTTTTATATCACTAATACATACAGTATTGATGTTTCCTCAAATTCAATAATCAATGTACATTGTAAGTCGTGGATTTTAACTATTTTACTATATTATTTAGACGTCCACATTTCTCATTAAGCCAATGTGTCTCTAAAACATAGAGAACTTGGTTGATCAATGACAGCATGCCTCTAGATATTTATCAGAGAAGTTATTGAAGTGGTTTTGCTGGAGCAAAACTTCTTCTCCCCTTTAATAAGAGTAGTCTTTGTAAAAGTCTTAGGGCTTATGCTTATGGCTTGGAATATAAAATTGGAAATATGGAGCATAAAATAACTATTAAAATTAATTTTAAGATAAAATAATTTTGAAATCCTGAATTCTTAATTCTCATCAAATATATAAACATTATCATATTAGATCTCTAGATAGCTCATTGATTTCTATGTTAACATGTTTTTTCTGACATTTTATGTCACTTTAGGACTCTACTTGTACTTAAAAAATCAATGAGCATAAGAACAGTATTTATCCAGGTTATTGACAATTGTTGCCATTTAAAAAGCATATCAGTACAACTAACACTTAAATTACATTAAACATTTTTGTTTAACTGGTATTTTTTGTGAAAAACTGAGAAGGAAGAAATATGAAAAAAATACCTTCATTTCTACATTTAAATATTTTAGGAGAAAAATATCTTATTGGAAATGACATTCATTGTTAGAAATCTGAGAAAGAAGTCAACAGCTGTGTAATAGATTGACCATTATGTTCCATATAATCGATATCAATGATGTTGAATGGACAATTTTTAGCTCACTTCTAAGTGTCAAATATGTGTTATCTGAGCTTCCAGAAAAGAATTTTCTCTTTAACATTTAATCAAAACAGTTTTGAGCTTTCTCTATGCTTCTAGAAGCTGTCAAGGTAGTTCATTTAAATGATGAATAAAGTTATAAAAGGAAAACATACACTCTCCACAGTCAGCTAATGTCAAATTTAAAGCAGTGTATTAACCCAAGTGCCCAGAGCACATAGGAAAGAACATAACCCTGTCAAATTTTAGTATCATTTTAATGCCCATTTCAGACATGGAAATACAGGTAACTCAGTCATGAAAGAATGCAATATTTAATCTAGTAGTATAGAGGATGTATAAAAGTAATAGAAGCTGGTGAGTTTATGTCTTCTCTTATCCAACTTTGTGGAATATTAGAAATTAAATAGAAAAGTATTTTTTGACTGTGGAAATTAGATTGAAACTAATTGTTAAGTCTTCTGAGGTCTCAAAAAAATGACAACATTTTCTGATATGTCAAAGAAATAGTATTTTGAATACATTTAAATGCATTTAGCCATTTTGTGCTGTCCATCTATCTAGAGCATGGCATCCACCAATTATTTCCCTTGACTTCCATCACTTTTTGGCAGGTATATTAGAAAAGCGATCTACAGGTTTTAGGCCTTATATTCATTTGAGAAAATTAAATATGATCAAGGATTTCTTTGCCTTACATACCATTTTTACTCCCAATCTTGTCTGCTATGATATTTAAGCCTTGGAATTGAAATCTACAGTTTAATATACATCATAGTATCCAGAATATGATATTGCCTTCTAAATTGTTGGTGCCATTTTTCTTTTTCTTTTTTTTCCTTCACAAAGCAAATAATATTGAAATAGTGAAATCACATGTAAACCAACAAAAATATATAAATTATAGTCCAGTATCCCTCATGAGTATTTATGACATTTTTCTTATATCCCTTCTATCATAAAATCAAAACAAGAAATAATTCTTCAATATATCTATAATATACCTTTCTGCTTACTTATCTGTGTCATCCTCGAGGCCATTATAGTCTTGTATATTTCTCATTTCTACAATTATCTCCTTACATCTTCATTTAATACTCAGTTCAAGTTTTATTTTAAGCATTATTTGTGTGATCTCTTTAACTTACACTATCAAAATACTTCAATGAGTCCAGTATAAGTATTAATTATTATTGCAGCTAGTCATTTACTCATGGTTACATTTTTACCTTCTGCTTTTTTTCGATTAGGCCTAAAGTTATGCTAACTATTTCAGCTTAAATATTTTACTCTCTTTAATACTGGGTTTCAGTGAATGTAAGTCTATCAACCATCATGTGTGTGTATGTGCATTTGTGTGCAGTGTGTATTTACATGGTGTATTTGTATGAGTCACCAAAAAATGTGAAAGTATGGATATGAGCTTTCTCAAAGGAGAAATGCTAAATATAGTTACTATTAAATTGCAAATATTTTTATTCATTTTGATTGACTCTATGTTTTACCACATGCACATTTTACATACATACATACGTACATGCACACACACACACACACACACACACACACACACACACACTTCTTCATGACGTGATTTAAAATAAGGACAACTAGAAAAGCTTCTATAAAGAAGATAATTAACTCCCAGCATATTTACACCTCATTTCCATCAAAACATTCTTCATCAGAGATGATAACTGATGCAAATTATCTTATGATTTATTAAGCATTTACTGTACTGCCATTAATGCTTCTTCATAACAGTAACCTCATACGAATAGTCAAATTAAATAATGACAATATAATTTTCCTTTTTCAATGTATATACTTTCCTTTTAAATGACTATCATAATAGTATTTAATATTTTGCCTTAATATCCTGCATGTTGGCAAGCTGGGTACAAATTTCTGGTAGTTATGACTTTAAGAATAAACTCTTCTACACAGAGAAACCCTATCTCAAAAACCAACAAACAAACAAAAAACAAACAAACAAACAAACAAACAAAAATCTCTGCATCTGAGGTGTAAAAAGTGTTTCTCCAATATTTATGTTAAAAATAGAAAGAATGAGCAGGCCAGCAGTGGCACACCACTGCAGTCTCTGCGCTCAGGAGTCCAAGGAAGCCATCTCTCCTGAGTTTGAGTCCAGCCTCTTCTTGCTGAGGCACAGTGAGTCCGTCTCTCAGCCCATAAAAAGAAAAAGAAAAAGAAAAAGAAAGAAAGAATGAACTATTGAGAAGAACAGAAGTAAAAGGGGGATACTAGTCTTATCTTGTATTTTAGACCTAAAAATGTTGATAGCAACTGTATATTCTCCCACCTGCATTTACTACTTACTCTCCTATGGAATTGTCAAGTTATTTAACCTTTTCAATACAACTACCATATGCCAAGATGAAGTTTTCTAGATTACTGGTCCAAACATTTTCCTCATATATCTTTCAAAATTAAATGAATGACACTAAAACAGGAAAAGATCACAACAGTTATTTGTCAGATGGTTTCAAAAAAGCATTCATGTCTCTATATATACTGACTACACATAGGAATGAATGAGCTTATATATAATCAGTATAGGGTATGAACAGATTACAAATATCAATGGAAAAAGGACATGAAATAAAGTAAATAAAATTAAATATTTATGAGATGAATCCTGGTTAAAAAAAAAAGAAAACATAAGTGTGATTTCAGCTTTCTGGTTTCTTTATTTTTAAGTCTTTCAAAGTTAATGTTATAAAGTAAAAAGTAGAGAGAGAGAAAGATAGTGAGAGAGAGTGTATTTCCTCTATTAGAAATAAAACTATGATTATGTAAGATGGTATCACTAAAAACGTCTAGGTAAGCATGTTTTGAAAGTTTCTCTAACTCCTTTGTTACTTTCATTTAAGTATAATGCTACACCTATTTTAACAATGTAACTGAAATATACAACATTCACAATTCTGAAACTAGATTTCAAGTATTGATATAAATTTTTACCATAGAATTCTATTCATGATACCAGTTCTTAGTTTTTATATAGACAAAAACAGTGCCACCGGATGCTGTATTCTAATAACACAACAGAAAATTTTCAGAATTCTGGTGGGTTGGATGAGAAGAGTCCAGGAAAAGTCTCATTTCATTTGAGATGTCCCACTTCCTGGGAAATGCAGCACACATTTTTAATCTCAGCATACAAGAAGTAGCATTTTCAATGTGTTTCAAGCCAGCCAAGGCTACATAGTAAGACCTTGTCTCTATTTGAAAATTAAAACAAACTGTTGGGACCTAAGTAAAATATTAAGGCCTAGATAAAAAGTTAAGGCCTACGTAAACTTAAGGTCTAAGTAACAGTTACCTGGTAGATTGCCATTAAAATCAAACTTTCTCATATATTTCTGCTATTATGAGGAAACTTTTTTTTCTTTTTATTTTTTATTGGAAAATTTTTTTTACATTTCAGATGTTCTCTCCTTACCCCATTTCCCCCTCCCTCCCAGGAACTCAATATCCCTTCCCCCCTCCTCCTGCCTCCACATTGGTGTACCCACACCCACCCTCCCCTGTACCTCACCTCCCCACCCTCGAGTATCCCCCCCCACGACGTCCAGCCTTCATAGGACCAAGAATCTCTTCTCCCACTTATATATAGCTATATATGCAAGGGAGCTATATATAAGTGGAAGATGAGGAAACTTTTTAATGCCAAAATTAGTTATATAGTCTGTTATGATCTATGCCCTTGGAAACCAATTATGACAGAAGTCAGAACTGTTTTCTATAGTTACCCACAATAAGCCTAAGTCTGAATCAACTGCCCAACAGCATTTCCTCCACCCATGTATAAGCTTTTATGATATTTGCTTTTATAGGCTGCCCCTGAGATGGACCCCAACATAAAAGAGACATCTGCACTAATATAAGAAACTATTTGTGGTAAGACATCTACTTTTGAGTTATGGATAAGTAAAGTTTAAGTTCCCAGACTTCCCTGGGAACAGACATTCTACTTGGCAGAAAGAGACATGTAACTGGGTAGCTGATATCCTGGTTGGCAAGTTAAGACATAAATGTTAGATGAGTCCCATTCTAGTAGACAAGTTAGAGCATGAATATTACACAAGGCAGGTCCCCTGCCACAATTGAATACCCTAACCAATGGGCTCAGGATAAGAACAAATACATGTTCCTAAGAAAATCCCCTATCCCTATTCCTGATTGGTGAAATAACTTTGGCACAGATGTTTGTGGGGACTAAAAACCCTGTTAAGATTTTAACCTGGGGTCATGATTTAGTTCCAAAATCTGGACCTTGGCCTTGATCAATCAGTCCTGGGTCGTATACTCAATCAACTATTTCTGTTTGATTGAGATTGGTGTTCATATGGCTTGTTAGGCATTCCTGAACTCTAACACAAACAAACAAGAATAGAAAAAGTTGTCATCTTCTAGAAATGACATCTTGTGGCAGAGACAGTCGAGGAACTCTCTTGTGTCTCTGTCATAGTACCTTGAATCTGTTATTGGGAATGTTATTACCATGATCAAATCAACTCTCCAATGTCTATAGAAGTAGAGTTTGCATGACATCACCTCTTGTCACTTCATCTGATACTCAGTTAAGCATTTTCCAAATTTCTCATTTTTAGAGATGTTTTATACAAAAGGCTTATCACTTCAAACTATTAATATTTCATTTATATTAGGATAACATATAAAATTAAAGACTATCTCAGTACCCCATTTTTATAGGGTTATTTGGCTGCCTGGAGTCTAATTTCTTGAGTTCTTTGTATGTGTTGGATATTAGCCCTCTATCAGATGTGGCATTGGTAAAGATCTTTTCCCAATCTGTTGGTTGCCGTTTTGTCCTATTGACAGTGTCCTTTGCTTTACAGAAGCTTTGCAATTTTATGAAGTCCCATTTGTCAGTTCTTGATCTTAGAGCATAAGACATGGGTGTTCTGTTCAGGAACTTTTCTCCTGTGCCTAATTGTTTGAGGTTCTCCCCCACCTTCTCTTCTATTAGTTTCTTTGTACCTGGTTTTATGTGAAGCTCCTTTATCCACTTGGACTAGAGCTTTGTACAAGGAGATAAGAATAGATTGATTTACATTCTTTTACATGCTGACCATCCAGTTGAACCAGCACCATTTGTTGTTTGGGTTCATTTCTGGGTCTTCAATTCTATTCCATTGATATTCCTGCCTGTCCTGTCTCTATACCAATACAATGGAGTGGTTTTTTGGTTTTTTGGTTTTTTGGTTTGTTTTGTTTGTTTGTTTTTTTTCACTATTGCTCTGTAGTACAGCTTGAGGTCAGGGATGGTGATTCCCCCAGAAGTTCTTTTATTGTTGAGAATAGTTCTTGCTATCCTAGGTTTTTTGTTATTCCAAATGAATTTGAGAATTTCTCTTTCGAACTCTGTGAAGAATTGAGTTGGGATTTTAATAGAGACTTCATTAAATCTGTAGATTGTTTTCGGCAAGATGGCCATTTTTACTATATTAATCCATTTAACCAATGAGCATGGGAAATATTTCCATCTTCTTAGATCTTCTTCAATTTCTTTCTTCAGAGACTTGAAGTTCTTGTCATACAGATCTTTCATTTGCTTGGTTAGATTCACACCAATGTGTTTTATGTTATTTGTGACTATTGCGAAGGGTGTCATTTCCCTAATTTCTTTTTGGTCCTTCTGAGAAGGTGTAACAAAATACTCATGGGAACAAATATGAACACAAATTGTGGGACAGAAACTGAAGGAGAGGTCGTCTGGAGATCATTCCACCTAGGTAACCGTTCCATGTGCAGTAACCAAAGATAGACACTGATGTGGATGTCAGGAAGTGCATGCTGACAGGAGCATGATATAGCTGTCTCCTTAGAGGTCTGCAAGAGTCTGACATATTCAGAGGCAGATGCTCATAGCTAACCATTGAACTGATCAAGGTTTCCCAATGGAGGATTTAGAGAGAAGGAGCTGAAGGAGCTGAAAGGGTTTGAGGCCCCATGAGGAGAGCAACAATACCAATCAACCAGAGCTCCCAGGGTCTAATTCACCAGCCTTTGAGCACATAAGGAGGGACCCATGGCTCCAGCCTGTATATGTAGGGGAAGATGGCCTTGTCAGGCATAAATGGGAGAGGAGCTCTTTTGTCCTGTGAATACTGGATGCTCCAGTGTGGGGGAATTCAAGTGTGGGAGGTGGGAGTGGTTGGGTGTGTAGGGGCACATCCTCATAGAAGCAGGAGGAGGGGGGATTGAATAGGGGGTTCCTGGGAGGAGGGGTGAAATGGGGTAAGGGGATAACATCTGAAATATAAATAAAATATCCAATAAAAATGGGAAAAAGTAGAAACTATATCAATAAGTAGTCTTCAAAAATGCACAGAAAAGTACAGCATAATTTCAAATAAATTCAAAGCATTTATGAATATTTAGTATTAATCCTTGCGGAAGAAAGGAAACAACAGCTTTTATTTAGCTTACAGGTGACAGTCCATCATCCACGGAAATCAAGAGAGGAAACTGGAGGCCAGAGTTTAAGCAAAAGACTATGAAAGAATGCTGCTTGCTAGCTTGCTCATTGTGGCTTTTGCTCTTTTTAACCAGAATTTCAAAGAAGACCTAATACTGAGAGACCAAATATTTTGGGTTCAGACTCCATCTTCCAGAACTTGAACTAAGTTTGAACCGAAGTAACCTAATAGGTTGGTACTTAGCACCAGTTTCTAGGCAACTAACTCCCCAGCAAAACCTGTGTTTAGCACGTTTCCAGGTTATTCTCCAACAAATCTGTCCCAGGTTATAAGACCACACCTGACACTTTATAAAAATCACCAATCAGGAGGAAAGCAGAAGTTTATGGTTTGACTCTCAGCACACTCCAATTATGTTAAAGGCCATAGTGTCCCCCCACCCACCCCAAAAGGTATGTTTCAGGCTAGCTACCCTCTTCTTGCCTCTATAAATGGTTGCCTGAAACTAGGCTCAAGGTTCCACATTCCTGCTGTGTCAGGGTTGGAAGAAAGCCTAAACTGGAGCTTGATAAAAACAACCCTCATGTGATTGCATCTGTGGTCTTTTGGGGGCTTATGAAAGTTTCCTGGAACCTTTTTAGTGTATAGGCTAGGAACTGCAAGGCCTCCAGTACCCAACCCGGAGGGTCTCAATTCAGGTAATGTCTGTCTTAGTTTGTGAGTCTGTCCATGTGTTTCCAACTCCATTCAGTTTAGCTTCCAAGCGCAGCTTAGAACAGACAACACCAGACCAAACAGTTCCAAAGGGGGGTGGGTTATTCCAGAGGTAAGGCAAAGGTGGGGAGAGAAATGGGAGAAGATGGAGGGGAAAAGAGAGAGAGAGAGAGAGAGAGAGAGAGAGAGAGAGAGAGAGAAAGCAGAGAAAGCAGAGAGGTAGGGCCGACCATGATCACGTGGAGAGAGGGGGAAGGGAAGGGGGAAGGGAGAGCAGAGAGAGAGAAGCTACTACAGGCAAGGGAGTAAGAGAGCAAGAGAGAGACGGAGGGGCAAGCATCCCCCTTTTATAGTGGGCAGGCCTACCTGTCTGTTGCCAGGTAACTGTGGGGCCGAGCATACCTGAGTGTTGCCAGATAACTGTGGAGGTGGAGTTTAGACAGAATACTAACACATTCCTCTTCAGAAAAGATTCTGCATCCTAGGGAATATCCACCGAACAGAGCATAACAAGACACAATTAGACCAGGTATAAACCTTCACATCAAGATTCTGTAAGGGAACACAATAGAAATAGAAGGGACCAAGGGCAGAATAGTCATACTAACCCCACTCATACTGTTATGAGTCCCACAAAGACACAAAGCTAACAACCCAGAACATATAAGCAGAGGACAGAGCATAGTCCCATGCAACCTCTGTAAATGTCATTTGTGAGCCTCTGGAAACCCCTATGAGCCCTACTTTACTGATTTTTGTGGACCATGTTTTCCTGGTGTCTTTGAACCCCAACCCCTAGGTTTGTACAATTCTTCCTACTTGCATTTTGCAAGGTTCCCGGATCTCCAAGAGGAAGCGACTAACTCACGGAATATTTTCCAATGTGTGCTCTTTCCACACGGCAAATAAGAACAAATCATCACCCAATTGACTGAGATTTTCTACCACTATTCCCAGAGTCTTTTCTCCATTGCATACAACATTCTTTAGTTTCAGTATTTAAGCTTACTAAAGCAACTTAATTCTAAAGGATTGGAGGGAAGCCCAGCAATCATTGAACTGTGTTTCTGATGCATATACAGTTTAGAAACAACCTTTCTATATGAGCATGGCCCTTTTGGAATCATATCACTGCCATAATATGTGTTATGCCTAATGATGTGCTGCAGACAACTTTGTGAGAGTACCTTGAGAGGAATTTAGAGAAGTTTACAAATGCAGGCTAGAGAACCCCTACAATGTGCTAAGACAGGATTTACTAGAAATTCTCCTAAAGACACAAGACCAGAATACTTATGAAAACATTATCAGTAAATCCTACATTTGTGCAGCTTCAGAGGTAAATGACGATTCTCTATTTATAAGTCTGCTTTGAGAATTTGTAGATGGCCAAGCTTACAGATTATAAAATAAATAAAATAAATCCCATACAAGAAATTTCAAGGCAGCATAATATTTACATTCTGAGATGAATATTATCAGCCCACTGGGCAAATTCACAGTGGTAGTAGAATCAAAATTCTTACTGGAAACATTTAAAAAGCATAGTTTTGTCAGAAATCTTGGGAGTTGGAAATTTGGCCAAAAAGAGTGCTATCACTAAAGAGAAGAGCATATGGATTGAAGTAATGTGTTTTGAATCAAGAAAACAGAAGAAACATTTGATGGTATAACAGAGCACACCACCACTCCCTATTAATGCATGCTCAAAGACTATTGTCTAGATGACAGCATAGGGGTATCCCGAAGAATTCCAAACCCATGTTCAGTCATTATTATACTCAACTGACATTGTAATTTTTATCTAAATAGCCTTGGTATTGCTTGAGTTCACAGAAGAATTAGGTGTTGATAATAAAAACGCTAATTTTTGGAGAAACGATGGTTTATTCAGATTTAAAAGAAAATGTGGAAAGTTAGGAGCAAAGTGTGTAGCAGAGTTCGTGTAAATAGTTTATTATAGGGTGATGCATAATGACTGTGGAGATCCCAGAAATATTGAAATAGAAATGATCATGCAAAGCTTTGGAGAGGAGCTGCCTGTAGTTAATGCTGACAGCTCATGGCAGTTATCATCACGAAGGGCAAATGTATAGGACAATCTCAAGCAGTTGGTTCTCTGCATGCTGTGACCAGGTGTTCTGAATATTGAACTAGAATCTACTCTGTTAAATGTTTTTGCTTTTGTTTTTCCTGCTGAGTTTGGTCTGGTTCTCCAGCTTGTTTTCCAATGTCTCCCTTATTGTTAGGTAATATTTACCTTCAACTATTGAATCTTTAAAAATTATATTTTTTAAAAAGTAAAATAATAATAATAATAATAATGAGAAGACAAAGAAAAAGAAGAGAGGGGAAGGTAGAGGAGGAGGCAGAGGAGGAGAAGAGAGGAAGAAGGATGAGAGGGGAGGATAAGAAGAAGAAAAAGAAGGAGGAGGAGGTGGGAGGAGGAGAAAGAAGAAGAAAGAAGAAGAAGAAGAAGAAGAAGAAGAAGAAGAAGAAGAAGAAGAAGAAGAAGCCACAAAGCACCAGCAGCCAGGTTTTCATACATAAGTTTGCCTTGAGTCTGAGAAAATGACCTGGACTAGACTTGGATGTTGAGCAATATGGAAAGTGTTAAGAGTGTGGAAACTCTTAGAGTGAACTGAAAGCATTTTGTACTATGAGATGAACATGAGTTCTGTTCAGTCTAGGTTTGAAAGCTTGTGGTTTGGATTTCAAATGTTTTCCAATCGTTTATAAGTTAAGTTGTAATTCACCAGCTGATGGTAATTGTTCTTCAACTTTGCAAAACACCATATATCTTTCAATTGTTTCTGTAACTGATATGTCCTCAAAGCATGCTCTTTATTGAATACTATTAAACATTCTTCTGAGTGTAGTAGCAATAAACAAGACAGACTCATATGATCCATAACTAGGGTCTAGAGTGGATGATAGGTGCTTGTCAAGTATGTAAAAAAAAAAACCCACTAACTTAGAAATAATAGTAAGTGCTATGATGGAAAATAATCATACTCTCTGGGAGGCAACAAAGCCAGGGAACAATGCTGATTTCATGAGGAGTAAATAACAGTATTTATCTCAGAGTGTATTGTGTAACCAAAACACGGAAGCAATGAGAGTGAGCTGCAATAGATGCTGAAAACAGTAGACACAGTGGAAACTTGAAATGCTAATGAGGTGAAGGAGAATGTAGAATGATAAAATAGAAAGATAGGCATCTCATGGTACAAATATTTAAAAAAACTCCCTTGTCTCCTTGAAAATTTAGAGCACTTTTAAGCTACAGCATGATATTTTAAAGTATTTTCTATCAGAAGATTGACATATATAGGAAAAAGGAACTTGTACATGGTATAGGAAGACAATGATTTCACCAGTATAACATGCAGACATAAAACATTAAAACAATTTTTTAAAAAAATGACACAAAATCTAGAATGAATGTATAAGAGCATAAATTAGTATCCAAATTGAGTAATAGACATGACCAAATTAAGTTGCATATATTTATTGATCAAATATGTCTTTTGAATAGACATATTGTCATCTAGCAAAGTGTGAGCAGAGGTCTTAACCTATTTACATCACCAATAATATGTATAATTGTTACTTGAAGGAATAGTAAAGTTTTGATACTAAAATAAATAGCCTGTATTTGTACGGTAAATAACCTGTAAAGTACTGATGGATGTGAATTGAAAATATATTCACATGCAAATAAATGTGCATTGGCATCACAACATATTGAACCGTATTCCTAGAGGCACTGTGAATATTTTAACCTTATTTGTGGAATTTATGGACATTTTTATGTTCTTATAAAGATCAAGGATTAGACTTGAACTCATTTAAAATAACTTTCAACTGACTTTCTTTTTGTACCAATAACTTCATCATGGTCATAAAATTTTATTGTCAATCATTCCTAGTTTTTATACTTACCCTTTAACAATAGTTTTATAAAGCAGGAGCGACCTTTATCTTTATGTATCAATGTGCTCCTTAAGTTTACATCCTAAGTTTATCTTAAGTCTGAAGAGATCCATTATGGTTATTCAAATACCGAATTTTATGTCATCCTGGTGTTAACATTTTCAAATCATGAAGAAAGTAAAAATTATAGTGATTATTGAACTAATAAAATATGAAAATTTGGGTATAGAACATGTCAAGATCTAAACCTTGATGAAATCCGTACCTTAACAGCTCTGAAAAACTAATTAAGAAAAACATGGACAAGATCAGCTCTCTCCACAGTAATCTTAAACTCACTATTCTTTGCATGTAGATTTCTGTCACGTGACCCAAGAGAAATTGAAGATTGACTTTCTGTGAACAAACAACATCTGGAAATCTGTGTTATGACAGGACATCACAATAATATATATTAATACTGAGTAAATAAATGTACTATTTCAGATGTCTTTCAAGTTCCCTCCTGAACTCTAATATGTCAATTACTAGGTTATTTCTTCTTTCAACAAACTCATTCTTATTTTTAATGTTAGACTTTTGTGTGTGTGTGTGTGTGTGTGTGTGTGTGTGTGTGTGTCTGTAATGAACTAAAGATATTGAAAATAAGTCAATAAACTTACTCAGGAAATAGAGTTCAATAAACCCATGAAAAGTAATTAATTTTAAGTATAACAGTAATTAAAAACATTTGTTTGAATCAAAAGATTATTTATGATATATGCTTACCAATCATTCATGATATATTAATTAATTAAAGAAAAAAGAGCTCCAACATGAGAAATTGATAAATAGAATATTCCTACATATCTAACAATAATAAATACAGGTTACATGTTATAATTTTAAATTCAATGTGGTCTGCATCAGGAGCATAACATTCATTTCTAATATATTATTTTAGCATATCAGTAGATATATGGATTCCTACAAAATTATTATGAGAGATTTGTCTCTTTTAAAACTCATAGGAAATCATTTTAAAATTTAAGATTTAATATGATGTCCTTTGGTTGACTTATTGCTCCAGCTTAGACTTCAAGTATTACATTAAATAGGTATGGAGAGAATTGACAACTTTACATAGTTGCTGATTTTAACAGAAATGTCTTTTATCTCCATTTGAATGTAACATAGGCTTTAATTTTTCTGTAACTGTCTTCATTATGATGCAGTATGTTACCTGTATCCCTAATTTCTCCAGGACTTTTATCATGATTAGGTGTTATACCTGTCAAAGGTCTTTTCAGCTTCTGATGAGAAGATCACGCAATTTTTGTCAGTCTGTTTGTGTAGTGTATTAGATTTACCTACTGACATATATTGAACTATTCTTGCATATTTTGGATATAGGATTGGTTATATAGTCTTAAGGAGGGATTATCTATATCAGGTTGGCCTGTGGATATCTCTATTAAGGGATTGGTTTAATTAGCACCATTCCCTAGGTTGTTATTGGGTGGTATTAGGAAGGTAAACAAGCAGACCTGTGTGTATTTAGTTATCTCTGTTCCTCTGAATAATGATTCCAGTGTAATTAGTTTTTTTTCATCCTTTGTCATAATGATGTCTCTACTATGACAAATTATAATTTAGAATCAGAGACAGAATAAATGCTTTCCTTATCTAAGTTCCTTTTGTTAGTATATCTTATCACATACATACACACACACACACACATACACACACACACACACGTATACATGTATACAGACACACACACACACACACACACACACACACACATACACACACACTAAAATAAAACTGTTTCACTCTCTCCTCTCTTTATGTCTCTGTCACTGTTTCTTTCTCTTTTCTCATGTGTGTGTGACTGTGTGTGTGTTTGTGTGTGTGGCCACAAACCAGATGATTGCTAAAGTTTGATAATTAATATGTGGTTAGTTTATTAACACATGGGTTGGTAGATAGATATACAGATATAAAGAGAGATTCTCCTACCTAGAAAATTGGAAATTTTAATTTTCTCTCCTTATGTTTTCACAATAAAATATTTATTAAGTTTCAATTAATATTAATTTTATTCTCGATAATTTTGTGCAAGTATACAAATGAAGCACAATCAGATACATCCCCCATGCTCCTCTTCAAAATCCATTTGGCATGTACTCTTCCTAATTTCATTCTGTCTATCTATCTATCTATCTATCTATCTATCTATCTATCTATAGATTTTATCTGTAACCCTCTAAGTCTACTTGGTATTAGACATATACTTATAGGAATTAAACCATCTAATAGAATGAGAAATTCTATCAGTGGACTCAAATTTCAATAATAATATTATTTATTTTCCAATAGCAATCCAGTGTTAATATTTTCTCAGTAAAGGATGAAGCACGAACAGCAAATTCTCTATCAATGATGGAAATTTCAATAGATTTATCTTGTGCAGATCTTGAACAAGTAACACTAATTAGTTTAAACTGGTTTCTGTGAAGAGCCTATCACTGTATTTACCACTTGCTTTGGCTATAGAACATACACAAACAGTTTCTAATGGCCAAAAATCTTTTCTATGTGTGAGCTTATTTTTACAGTGCCAGAAATGCTATGCAGGTTGCTGGAGGAGTAAAAGATACCAATGCTTTTACACACAGCTGAATCATCTATGATACAGTGCTTACCCGCAAGACATTCAGGGGTAAGAGTAGCAAGATTGATATGACATAAATAAAGCCATTTTGGTGAGATTCAATACTTGTTCTAGAGGAGATAATTTTATATTAATATCTTCATCTAAAGGTTTTGGCTGGATATTTAATAGACCCTAGAGTAAAACCTGATATTGTTATTTTGCTAAAGATCCTGCTGTCCTATTTCTCATGTGTATATATGTTTATACCCATTGGGATTTAGTGCTCTCATTCCTTCTTAGAAAAGCTTTTCAGCTTTTCTACTGGAAATCTGAGACTCATGATCTAAATTTAGTATCCTTTTCAAAATGCCTATCCTACCACCAAGATTCATGCAATACTGTGTAAAATGAAGTAGACACAATGTAAGAAGCATATGATAGGACGGGTGTTGAGAAATGCCTCATGTAGTTTTAAGTTATGTAAAATGTTCATCTTATATTTTATAATCTTACATTTTAACCAGTCTCCAAGTAAACTTCTAAAGCTAAAAGTGAAAAATGATTTTTTCTTACATTTATTCGTTGATAACTTCTCATTGGCAAAACAAGTACAATAAATAAAATAACAATGCTAACCTTTAAAATGATCTCTTAATGTGTTGGGATTAGCTATGATACAAATGGACTCACAATTCAACAGATGGACAGAGTGGTACTGTCACTACCTCAGCAGTTGAGAATATGTAGGCTTAAAGAAGATAAACTATTTATAACTGCCATGACCTGAGATCTTGAGCAAGCTAACTTTGGCATGTTCATCTCAGTATTTTATTCCAGAATTTGCAATTAACAAGTTTTGTCTACTTGTATACATCTCAAATATTTCATTGAAAACTTTTTGTGACATTAATAATCCATAACATATGAATGTAACCAAAGAAATAATTATCGTGTATTGTTTTACTGAGATGGTTATGGGAATGAATGCATTGTGTTTATAATGTGTTCTTTCTGTTCCATATCACATTCAAATTTTAAAATATATAGACTATTTGCTGCTTATGTCTTTTAAATAGTTAAATGGGCATGAATATTAACCCTACATAATTTGAAGGCAATCTCCACTTGCTTCAGCCTAATCAAAGTTAAAAAGTAAGAGTCTGAGGTTTCTAATTTAATTCTATCAGATACTGCTCAGATCTTAACTGCACACAACTGTTATCTCTTCAATACACTGGCAGTTATTCAGTGTGCCTTTAATTAACTCCAATCACACATGTCTTAAAATTTAACCATTTGAAGTCTGAAAGCTAAGTTTGACTCCAAAATATCTAAACAAAAGAGCAATTTTATGTCCTAAGATTGTATTCTAAGTTGAAAAACTAAAATTATACATTTCATGTTTATACTATAGGGATATTATTATCCACTGTGTTCATTAAATCATAATTGACAATTGGATGGTACAACATGTATAAGTTCCTGAGCTACACTGTAAAGATGAATAAAAATGTATTTAATAATCAACATTTTGTAACAAATAATTTTAATTAATAAGTATCAAACTCACCTTAGTGAGTTTATATATAGGAAGGTAGAATAATATTCTCTATGCCATTAAATATTATAAAAATTTACTATCAAATAAATTAATAAAAGGAATTACATATCTAAAATATTATTAGCTTTTTCATATTCTAATATAATTACATCATTTTTCCCTTCACTTCTGTCCTTTGAAACCATTCTATATACC
This sequence comes from Mastomys natalensis, assembly GCA_021653895.1. NCBI lineage: Eukaryota > Metazoa > Chordata > Mammalia > Rodentia > Muridae > Mastomys > Mastomys natalensis. Next base: position 612,796 of record JAJTUV010000861.1, on the reverse strand, counting down.
TTTAGTTGTTCTATTTTAAATTCATGGCCTCTTTTTACATTAATATAAATATATAATATGTATAATATATAATGCATTCATATTCAAAAGTAACCTATTCTGCTTGTACAATGTTGATTTTATGTATGTTTTCAGAGCTGACCAGAAATGGAGAAGCGGTCAAGAGCTCTTCCTTTAGGAAGTCAATTTTTTCCACGCTTAGCATTCCGTACTTGTTTGCAGTTTTTGTGTAGGGCAGATCTCGTGAACTACTAGCAGGTATATGTAAAACATGACAAATGTGTCCAATAAACAAGTAGTTAAATTATAATTTTAAGTAATTACTTTAGAATAAGTGACTTCTATACATATTATTATAAAAGGAGAGGCTAAATGTAAATAATACCAATTTTTGAGAAACCATATGCTTATTACAAAGCAGTCATATTATAGAAAATCTTTCTTTCCTTCCTTTTTCCTTTGATGTCAACTTGACAAAAGCCACAGTTTTCTCAAAAGAAAAAATAATTGAGAGAATATGTCCATCAGATTGCCTGTATGCCACAGCATAGGGCATTTTCTTGATTGATGATTGAGTTACAAGTCCTCATCACAATCGAGCCAGTGTCACTCCTGGGTTGATATCACTGAATGTGTTGAAAATGAGGCTGAGCAAGCCAGTAAGCATCATTCCTCTCCAATCCAGTTAATTTTTTTTTATTCCCAAGTTCTGGCCCTGACTTCCCCAACTGATAGTTTGTGAACTAGGTTGTATTTGTATAATAGAAACCTAACTGTGATACAATGAATATTACTAAAACACTTTTATTAATTAGGCAGTTACCAACGTGAATTAGTTTATGATTTTTGTTCTATCATGGGCAACAATCAAATGTCAATATTATTTTCATAAATGTTGTATTATTTTCCACTACTTGGGTTTTCAAAAGCTCATTCTTAGGATAGTGAGTAATCTGTAGTGCTATAATGTGATAGAGAGGAGAGGTTTCTTTTTCTTTGTTTTTCTCTCTATTAATATATTTATTAATTCACTTTATATACTGATCCATGCCCACCTTTCTTTCAGTGCCCCCTCACACAATACCCTCTCACTTTCTCCTCTGAGAAGGTGGAAACACCTTTTGGGTTTCCCCCAACCCTGGAACATCAAGTCTCTATAGGGCTAGATGCATTCTCTCCCACTCAAGTCATCCATATGTCAATTTACATTCATTATCCTTTTCCTCAGCCTCTCTCTCCTGCCTCTCCCCACAATTGATCCTGAAATATCTCCCCACCCAGTGGCCACTTAATGTAGCCAGGCAGGACCCCCAGTGTAAGGAACCCAGTTAGAGGAACAAGATCTACAATCAGGCTATAGATTTAGGGATAGCGTTTTCTCTAGTTGTTGAGGGACCCACATGAAGACAGAGCTTCATATCTGCTACATATGTGTGGGGTGGCTTAGGTTCATCCCATGTATGTTCTTTGGTGGGGGTTCAATCTCTGAGAGCCACAAGGGTTCAAATTAGTTGACTCTTTTGGTCTTCCTATGAAATTCTTATCCCCCATAGGACTCTCAATCCTTCTTCCTATTCTGCCATTAGAATCTCCAAGCTCCATCCACAGTTTGGCTGACTGAAACATATGCAGATGCCTAGAGCCAAACATTGGATAGACCTCACAGAGTCTTATGGAAGAGTAGTGGGAAGAATTGAGGGCCCGAATGGGGATATAAAATTCACAGGAATACCAACAGAGTCAACCATCCTGGACCCTTGGGGCTCTCAGAGTCTGAACCACCAACTAAAGAACATACCTATACCGTCAAATACATATGTAACAGATATGCAGCTTGTTCTTCATGTTTGTCCTGAGCAACTAGAGTAGGGACTACCCCAAAAGCTGTTGCCTGTATGTGGGATATGTTCTAGCTGGGCTACATAGTCTGGCTCACTCATAAGGGAAGTGTCTAGTCTCGCAGAGACTTAAAGTGCCAGGATATAGGGGGTATTACCTAGGGGCCCCAACCACTCAGAGGAAAGGGGAGAAGTTGGGGAAGGGGTGACTAGGAGGGGAGAAGTGAGTAGGATGTAAAGTGAATAAGTAAAAAATTAAATTTAATTTAATTTTAAAAACAGCTGCATTTATTATAATGTTTTCAAGGCTCAGACTTGTGTACATGACAATAAGTTATGGAAATGAATGATGAGATACATACTTCAAACTAAAGATTATAATAGTCCCCCAAAACATATTACATAGAATCCTCAAAACACATATTTTTATTGTTATAGACTGTATATGAACAACCTATGTTTCATTTTTATTCCTGGGTAAGTACTGTCCTTTTATACATGTACTAATGAAGACAATAAAATAAATAAATATTGCTATTTTATATTTCACTCTTCAACTGCAGTTAATGGTACATGAATTTATATTCTTGAGAGACAAATATATTTTTCAAAGAAGACAAATTAAATAGTGCCTACATTACCATCAGTAAGTTTTTATGAGGTGTCTTTTTTCAAACATAAGTAATAAATAAGTGCGGTTCTTTTAACATTAAATACATGTAAAAATATTTTGAAATAAAAGCTTATTGTTATAAATACCTATTTAAATATAACCTCCTAAGTAAAATACACTTCAAACTGCCAAACTACAGTAAAATTTTCAAGATATTTTATCCAAAGAGTTAATAAATTGTTGAGGCATGATCATGATTGCCACTTCAGGTCACCATTGCCAACATTTTTCGTCAAGCATGATAAAACGTGATCCATGAACGAAGCTATATGTGGAGATTTCTGAGTTTGTGACTTTGTGAGAAAAGTCCAAGTAATCAAGGCAAGATACTTGTTATCTCTGTTCTCCTTAACATACATTGTTCTTAGAATGTGCTTCTGGGCCCCTCCCAGGTGTAGCAGATAGGAGACACTACTTTCAGTTTATTCGTTGCAACTGGAAAATATTTGTTTATATGCCTCTGTGAAATATATGTTTTTGCCACATGAAGCTTGTGATGTATAATTTATTCAGATGATTCTTCTGAACCCTGAGAGTATAAATTGTCTCATGTTCTGAATAAAGTCAAGTATTACATGAGACTTCAGTCTACCTGAATTTTAGGCCCCACTCTACCCTGATCATGCTGCCAAATTTTAAATAGAGTAGTAAGAAAACAAAAATCACTCAAGAAAATTCATTGATATCATCATAAATGTTGGTGAGCCAGTTCTTTATCCTGTAAACTTCAATAAAGATAAAAATTCAAACTGGGTGATAAATTCACCACTCTGTCAATTTTGGTGTTAAGAAATATTAAATTAGAAGAATGATAATTTTATGAATAAGAACAATTTTCCCTATGACCATGAGCCAAACTTTCCTAAATGCAAGTGCAGTATGAGTACATGCCATTGTACATGAAGATGTAAATTTGAAGAACACCTTATGCTTTCCTACAGTAGTCTTCAATTTTCCAATAAAGTCTATGCATAATGAACCCCAGTAGATACTTATGAAGAAATTTATGGGTCTGTTTAATGTTATATTAAGCCAGTGATACTATAGGAAATTGAATTAAACATCATTTATAAATATTATAAATTTTATTTCTAAAAAATAATAACTTTATTCTCAAAGATTCTCTTATTTAGTATATAGAAATAGTAAACTATCATAATATACATTTGCATTATTTACTATATTTTTTCACCAATGATACAATTTTTTGTTCAATTTCTATTTATATTTTGAGTATTTGATTTTCTCAAATTTCTACATTGAAATCTTATTGTCCAAGGTAAAAGCTATAGGAATTTGAGGTGATAGGTAGATGATGAGTTCATGAAAACAAATTTCTTATGATTACTCTTCATTATTTTCTGGATGAGACTATATAGAGGAAACTAATATCTTCTCAATTAAGAAAGTGGAAGAAGATCATGTACAAAATTATCAATTCAATTAAAGTCTGATTTAAGACCTTGCAGTTTTGGAAAATGTAAAGAAATAGCCAGTATTTTTAACCCATTTACTTTATTGTATTTGGTTAGATACACCTGAGCATATCAAGGCAAGCTAAATTTTACTCCTATGTCTATAAGTGAATTATATTTGATTATTTTATGTAATCAAATTATTTGATATAATTATATTTGATTATTATTTCTGTATTATCTCACAAAATCACTATCAATTTCTCTGCTTATATTCTTTGATCTTGTTTCTCCTCTTTATCCTTTTAATTAGAGTAAGCATCACCCTACTAACATGATCAATATATGTGGAAAAAATCACTTTCTTCCAGTTTATCCTGAAATAGAAAGCATAAGTCCCATGGAGATGTGCTGTCAAGTCCCTTATACTGAGATAATAAAACGAACATGTGAAAGTCTTTTTGATTAATTGTGTACAATATGGTACTTGAATAAATCATACATCATCATTTTGTACATATTTATCAAAGTTGATGCCTTTAGCTAGACTTGGATGTTGGTATTAAACTAATGCTTAATCAACATGGAAAGCTATCCAATATGAGTAATGTAACTGTCTTGTTTTAAAGGGCTTTCTAGATTGATGATGTAAGTCTTTTAACTTGTACTGAATTTGTAAATTGATGCACAGCTGCATCTCTTTCAACTTACAATTCAGATAAAGTATATTTTTCTATAAATACTAGACATTGACTAAACTGTTGACAGCTTTATTATTGGCCTAACATCTTAGTCTCATCAAAAAATATGTGTACATTTAGATAATCCTTTTTGCAATAAAGTCAATATCCTTTCACACTGTAGATACATTTGTTAAATTCACAGGAGGAAGAATGAATTTTACCCATGTGGCTCACTCTCAGAAGTGTCCTTTCCATAGTCCCAAAATGAACATTATTCTTTACACTGAACACTATGTGACCGATTAGTGAATGTTGTGATTTTATTGTTATTGATATTGTGTTTATTTTCTCGGAAACATCACAGCAGAGCTCAATTTTCTTTTATTTCTAGAATTATATTTTTAAATTTAATCATATTACCATCTGGATTTTAAAATGGCAATGTTACAGCTACCAATTACTTTCTTTAATAGATGTTCATTTAAATCCAACTGCATGTGGTAAATTCTGACCCTTTCTCTACAAGTTTGTTTCTGATTATTTAGGATATTCACATACATGCATATAATAGTTTATGTCTGAAAAGTAGATTAATAAGTGAACAAGTATAAAACATGAATAAATATTAAATAACTTTGTACATTGAGTTCTTTATTTTTAGATGATTTTTTTAGATGTTTAAAGCAGTTTTATTATACAGGCCAGGAAGTAGAAACAACTTACATAAAGTTTCTCAAGTAAAGATGGATGAAGAAAATGTGATTCATTAACACAACGGACTACTACTCAGCTATTACAAACAAGGATATCGTGAAACTTTCAAGCAAATGGATGGAATTAGACAATATAATCTTGAGTGAGGTAACCAAGACCCAAAAGGACATGAATTGTATGTACTCACTTATAAGTGGTCATTAGATATAAAGTGACCATGCTTTAATCCAAAGATCCAAAGAAACTAAATAATAAGACCCAAGGGACTTTGCATGAATCTCACTCAGAAGGTTAATAAAATACACAAAGGAGATGAATTAAACAGGGTGTTGAGTGGGACAGGGGGGCAGGAGGGGAATTGGGATGGTGATCTTGTGTGTGGAGAAATAAAGCAGGAGAAGACTGGAGAAACAACAGAAAACAGTGGGCTTATCTCTGAGATTAGCAGGTGATCTGAACCTTTGGAGGCTCCTGCTAGTCTTTAGGGTTACCCTAGTTGAGATTCATAGCAGCTCAGAATATGGAAACTGAAGCTGCCATCTCCTGTAGTCAGACAAGTATATCAGTGGAGGGAAGGGGACATCAATCCAATCACAAAACTTTCAATCCTAAATTTGTCCTCTCTGCAAGATTTTCAGGGATAAATATGGAGCAGAAACTCAAGGAATGTCAACTAATGACTGGCTCAACTTGAGACAAATCTCCTGGGAGAGAGCCAACATCTGACACTATTAATGATATTCTTCTATGCTTGTAGACAGGAGCCTAGTATAACTGTCTCCTCAGAGTCTTTATCTAGAATCAAATAGAAACAGATTCAAAGAGCCAGAGATAAATATTAGATGGAGGTTTGGGATTCTTGTGAAAGAGTGGGGGATAGTAATGAATAACCCTGAGGGGCCAAAGATGCTACAAGAAGACCTATAGAGCCAAATAACATGGCTCCATGGGAGATCAAAACATTGAATCCACAAACCAAAGAGAATTCAGGGCTGAACCTAGACCCCCTAAGTATTTGTAGCAGATATACAGCTTGGTCATCATCTGGGTCACAAAATATTGGTGCAGGGACTAAAGGTGACTCTGTTGCCTGCCATTGGATCCACTTCCCCTAGCTGGACTGCCTTGTCGGGCCTCAATGGGAAAGGATGTGCCTAGACTTCCTGTGACTAGATGTCCCAAGGCAGTTTAATATCCAAAGGAGGGCTTCCTTCTATTAGAAAAGTAGGGGGTAATATGGAGAGAGATTTGTGAGGGTGGAACTGGAGAAGAGAAGGGATGGGGTGCTTGTGATAGGGATGTAAATAAATAAATAAATAAATAAATAAATAAATAAATAAATTACAGACAGGCTAGCAGTTACAAACATAATAATTAAGAAATGCTTATATCAATTATATTAAAAAAGAAATACTAAAGAAATGATGAAAAATTGTGTAAAATGACTGAATACCTATAAAATAAGAAAATTCACTGTCAAGTTTATCAGTAAGGGTAAATTAAAACAAAAATGTATATAAGCTTTGTCTTTAAGTCTTCCAGATGCTTGTCATTTGTAAAACAATAAAAGTCTCCAATGAAAATGTTTTATACATTATGATATTTTTATTTTTAACTATTTTGGAATCATAAATTCATTATAAGTCAACTTCATTACTTTGTCAATACTGAAGTTTGCATCAGTAAATATCTTAGAGCTCCAAGTTTCATCCAATATTAAATTCAGTTCTATTCTACCAAAATTTTGTTTGAATCCATTAATGAGTACTATAAGAAACTAAGAAAAGCTTGTTAGCCAGGAAGTCAGCACGTATGAAATTCAGCCAACTCCTTCTTCTTGAGTTTCATGAGGTTTATGCGTTGCATCTTAGGTATTGTGTGTTTTGGGGCTAATAAATTCATAGATCTGCCTACTGCCTGGCCAATGCAGAGCAAACTTCACCCTGAAACTGAAGGCTTTTGCCTTGCCATAAGGACAACTTGAAGTCTTATAGATGTCATAATAGAAAACCTGTTTAATGCTAGGATCAAGTCTATATTGCTTACTCCAATGCTGTTCCCTCAATATCTATAGACATAACTAATATTAATTTCCCAAATATTTTGTTGTGACTACTGAGCTTAGTATCTTATCCCCGATGATTTGTACAAATACTGCTACAGTTATAAGGGCTTATTAAATGTATGTGAAGAAGGTCTAATGAATTAAATAAAAGAATGATAACTTTTTAAAAAAAAAAAAGAAATTCAGCCAACTCACCCAGGATGCTATCTTCCCTTCACTATGCATACAAAGAGACAAACTATCCGATTCGTTTTACCAATCAAAAGGAAATAGTCTCATTATTCTATTGCTCTCCTTAAGCTTTAAATTTGTAGTCAACTTTTAAAATTTTCATTGTGTACAAAGTCCTAATATCCCTTACCATTTATATTATGGTATGTCCTTTTTAAAACAAGAGAGAGAGGGAGAGAGAGAGAGAGAGAGAGAAGTGATGTCAACATTCCATATATCTCACTTTATTTAATGACCTGGGAAATTACAGAGCAGAGATCAGGAAGATTATTGGAACTAGGGTACGGAAGGATTACTGTGGTGTCATGGTCCATGCAATGATGAACACATAGATTTTGTAACTACTTGTACAAGGTTTGAACACAAAAGATACAAGAGTAGAAGGGGTACAGACACAAAGATACAGTGGGAATAGAAGCATGTAAAAGAAGAATCTATAAAATCACCATAACATCATGTGTGTACACTATTTAAAAAACAAAAAAAAGAGTAAAACTCTTAAAATGTTTAAAATGCAACAAAACTAAATATGATTCTATTAGAGCTCATAGATTTGCAAAGTGTTTGGTTTTCTTTTTTTTATTATTTTATTTTTTTTATTGGAAATTTTATTTACATCTCAGATGTTCTCCTCTTACCCCATTTTCCCCCCTCCCTCCCAGGAACAACCTATCCCTTCCCTCTCCTCTTGCTTCTATGATGGTGTACCCCCACCTACCCTCCCCCATACCTCACCTCCCCACCCTCGAATACCACCCCCCACGTCGTCCAGCCTTCATGGAACTAAGGATCTCTTCTCCAACTTATATATAGCTCCCTTGCATATATAGCTGGAGACATGAGTCCCTCCCTAAGTGCTCCCAGACTGGTGGTTTAGACCCTGGGGACTCTGGTTGGTTGGTATTGTTTTCCTCATGGTGTCCCAAATAATTTCAACTCCTTCAGTCTTCACTCTATGTCCTCTATTAGGAACCTCATGATCAGTTTAATGGTTAGCTGTGAGCATCTGCCTCTGACTATGTCAGACTCTTGCAGACCTCTAAGGAGACAGATATATCAGGCTCCTGTCAGCATGTACTTCCTGACATCCACATCAACGTCTACCTTTGGTGACTGCACATGGGATGGATACCCCGGTGGAATAGTCAGCAAATGGCCCCTCCTTTAGTTTCTGTCCTGCAGTTTGTATCCATATTTACTCCCTTGAGTATTTTGTTTATCCTTCTAAGAAGGACTGATGCCCCCCTCCACCCACTTGGTTGTCCTTCTTCATGAGCTTTATGTGGTCTCTGAGTTAAGTCTTGGGTATATCAAGCTTCTGGGCTAAAATCCAATAATCAGTGAGTGAATACCATGTATGTTCTTTTGTAATTGGGTTACTTCACTCAGGATGATATTTTCTAGTTCCATCCATTTATATAAGAATTTATTAAATTCGTCGTTTTTAATAGCTGAGTATTATTCCATTGTGTAAATGTACCACATTTTTTGTATCCATACCTCTATAGAAGGGCATCTGGGTTCTTTCCAGTTTCTGGCTATTATAAGTAAAGCTGCTATGAACATAATGGAGCATATGTCCTTGTTATATATTAGAGCATCTTCTGGGTATATGGCCAGGAGTGGTAGAGCTGGGTCCTCAGGTAGTGATATGTCAAATTTTCTGAGGAACCGCCAGATTGTTTTCCAGAGTGGTTGCACCATCTTGCAATCCCACCAACAATGGAGGAGTGTTCCACTTTCTCCACATCCTCACCAGCATCTACTATCACCTGAGTTTTTGATCTTAGCCATTCTGACTGGTGTGAAGTGGAATCTCAGGGTTGTTTTGATTGGCATTTCCCTGATGACTAAGGATGCTGAACATTTCTTTAGGTGCTTCTTGGCCATTAGCATTTCCTCAGTTGAGAATTTTTTGTTTAGCTCCATACCCCATTTTTTAATAGGGTTATTTGGTTGTCTAGAGTCTAATTTCTTGAGTTCTTTGTATATATTGGATATTAGTCCTCTATCGGATGTGGGATTGGTAAAGATCTTTTCCCAATCTGTTGGTTGCTGTTTTGTCCTATTGACAGTGTCCTTTGCCTTATTGAAACTTTGCAATGTTATAAAGTCCCATTTGTCAATTCTTGATCTTAGAGCATAAGCCATTGGTATTCTGTTCAGGAACTTTTCCCCTATGCCTAGGTATTCGAGGGTCTTCCCAACTTCTCCTCTATTAGTTTCAGTGTGTCTGGTTTTATGTGAAGGTCCTTTATCCACTTGGACTTGAGCTTTGTACAAGGAGATAAGAATGGATCAATTTGCATTCTTCTGCATGTTGTCCTCCAGTTGAACCAGCACCATTTGTTGAAAATGCTGTCCTTGTTCCACTGGATGGTTTTAGCTCCTTTGTCAAAGATCAAATGACTATACGTGTGTGGGTTCATTTCTGGGTCTTCAACTCTATTCCACTGATCTTCCTGCCTGTCTCTGTACCAATACCAGGCAGTTTTTATCACTATTGCTCTGTAGTACAGCTTGAGGTCAATGATGGCAATTCCTCCAGAAGTTCTTTTATTGTTGAGAATAGTTTTCGCTATCCTGGGGTTTTTGTTATTCCAAATAAATTTGAGAATTTCTCTTTCTAGCTCTGTAAAGAATTGAGTTGGTATTTTAATGGGGATTGCACTGAATCTGTAGATTGCTTTTGGCAAGATGGCCATTTTTACTATATTAATCCTGCCGATCCATGAGCATGGGAGATCTTTCCATTTCCTGAGATCTTTTTCAATTCCTTTCTTCAGAGACTTGAAGTTCTTGTCATACAGATCTTTCACTTGCTTGTTTAGATTCCACAAAATAGAAACAGAAGGAACACTACCCAATTCTTTCTATGAAGCGACAATCACACACATACCTAAACCTCACAAAGACCCAACAAAGAAAGAGAACTTCAGATCAGTCTCTCTTATGAATATCGATGCAAAATACTCAATAAAATTCTAGCAAACCGAATCCAAGAACACATCAAAATAATCATCCATCATAATCAAGTGGGCTTTATCCCAGGAATGTAGGGATGGTTCAATATTTGGAATCCATTAATGTAATCCACTATATAAACAAACTCAAAGAAAAAAATCATCTCACTAGATGCTGAGAAATCATTTGACAAAATTCAACATCTCTTCAAGGTAAAAGTCTTGGAAAGATCAGGAATTCAAGGCCCATACCTAAACATAGTAAAAGCAATATACAGCAAACCTGTAGCCAACATCAAACTAAATGGAGAGAAACTTGAAGTAATCCCACTAAGATCAGGGACTAGACAAGACTGCCCACTCTCTCCCTACCTATTCAATATAGTAGTGGAAGTCCTAGCCAGAGCAATTAGAAAACAAAAAGAAGTCAAAGGAATACAAATAGGAAAGGAAGAAGTCAAAATATCACTATTTGCAGATGATATGATAGTATACTTTAGTGACCCCAGAACTTCACCAGAGAATTCCTAAACCTGATAAACAACTTCAGCAAAGTGGCAGGTTATAAATCAACTCAAACAAATCAGTAGCCTTCCTCTACCTACGTGAAAGATAAACAGGCTGAAAAAGAATTTAGGGAAATGACACCCTTCACAATAGTCACCAATAATATAAAATACCTCGGTGTGTTTGTTTTTTCTTATATCAACACTTGAACATAAATGAGACAAGAAAAATAAGTTTTTCTTATAAACCAAAGAAATATATTTATGAATATACAGATAACTTATTCTAGCATTAGTATATTTAAGGAGATATTTGTTTAAGTAAATCATTACAAACTAAGCCAAACTTATACTATTTTGTTATATTATTTGGTATTTTCTCCTCTCTGCATTTTCCAAATGCTTTTTCTTTCCTAAAAAGTATGTACACTATCACAGCCTTTTAACAAATAATCATCACACAAATTATTCATGCAAGGCTCTAAGGTTGTAGTGGGAAAAATGACAGAATAACAAATCCCTAAATAGTCTTTAATACTGTTATTAATATTAATGCTTTGGGAAGTCAGGCAAGACTGATTTGAATAGACATGATTACATATGTCTGTAGGATCTAGAGCTTCATCTAATAGCATAGAACTTTCATATTGTAATCTGAAGACAATAATATCCACAACTTAATGCTAAAAACAAATGAACAATTACAGGGACTTTGATGACTCAGTTCAGCACTGAAGAACATGCCCAAGCCTTGGTGAATTGCTTTTAACATACTCAGTGTGCCAGAACGAACTTGCCACCCATAGAATTTTCCTCAATTTGACTTAATGATATCTACCACTTTTACAAAATTATCATTTGTATTTTTGTACAATTTATCCTGGCCATTATTGTTTTTTGAACTGTTTGTCAAAATCAATATTAAAATAATACCATATAAATTCCAATGAAGATCAGTAGTAAAGGGAAGGCAATTTAATTCATCCTCACATAGCGAGAGTTTAATTTGATTTTCATAGAAAAATCAATTTTCATTTTTATCACCATGGTGTCTGCAACAACTATTTGATTAACTCTTAGAAATCTTCACATACCCTGCCATCATTTATATGTTGTTCTCCTATGTTTCTTCTGCATGGCTGGGCTTGGCAGAACTGGAATGTGATCTCTTACCCAGACATTGTTATGTACAACAATATTGCAGTTATTCTCCCTCACAATAATAATCCATAGAATAAACACGTTTCTTTGTCCTTTATTTATAACTAATTTTGAACCCCTAAGCTGATTTTATGGCTGATTTTTCAACTCTTTCCACATCTCCAACATCAGCATTGGTTTTGATTATGAAAATGATCCAATATTCCACTGAATAGACTGTAAGAATAAAATTGTATTTATTTCTGTATAACTGCTGTTTAAGAGTTTAGCACTCCTCTTGCTTTCTCCAGAGCCCATAACTGACCATGGGTGTTATACTGTCTGTTTACCACTTAGTCTATTTTATTTCCTGGTGCTGGTAACATTTTCTGTAGTTTTCTATGGAAAAAAATATTTTCCCTTTACATATATTTCCTTTATCTCCTTTTAGCTTCATTTGTTCCTTCTGGTTTCCTATTCTCCATGGTCATTTTGAATGAGAATTTTTGTTTCCCTACATTTTATCTATTTTTCTGTCTCTAACAGTTATTTTTATATTCTTAATAAA